>KE505154.1:183712-193729 GCA_000441515.1 Elaeis oleifera | reverse complement strand
AACACGTATTAAGAATCATAATTCATTGTGATTAATTAAAATAAATTTTAAAAATATTTTTATTAATTATTTAAAAAATAAATTAATTATTAATGATGGTATTAGTGATGAAAAATACCATCGCTAATACTTATTAATGATGGCATTAGCGATGATATCGCCATCTCTAATATTTTTTTTAAAAAAATTATTTAATTAAAATTTTAAAAAAATAGAGACGGCATTAGCGATGGCATTATTTGTCGTTAATAATTATTAGCAATGGATTAGCCATGAAATATCATCGCTAATATTTTTAAATTTTTTATAATTTAATTAAAATTTAAAATAATTAGTGATAGAGTTCTTCCATCGCTAACATCCTCGAAATAGTCATATTAGTGATGGCGAGTCATTAATAAAGATATTTAGAGATAAAATTTTTTCAGATTGACTGTTACGATGGAATTAGTGACGGCGACGTTATTAGCGATGGTTGGTGGAGGCCGTCACTAATAGTCTGAATTCTTGTGGTGCTAGTATGATTCTTCTTCCTCCTCATCACCTCTTGTATTAGGGAAAGTCGTTGGCAAAGGTTGCAAGCTCTCTTTTTCCATAGTGTGACACCTTGATCTCCTAATCACTCTCCACCAAGGGTGAGATTGAGAGCACCCTCTGTAACCTTTGGTTGATGAAAATTTTCCTCACCCATGTAATCATCTCCATTGCTCCTAGGCTTGCTTTGGTCAGCACCTAACTATACTTCTTGGTGAGCTCATGGCCATCCTCCACCATGCACTCATACTTAGGGTTGGCCTTTTGTCAACAAGGCTAATGATGATGACATTCACAATGGGACGACTGAACTCCCAACTACCAAGTATTGCCCCTTATTTTGGCTTTTTCTCCTTATGTTCAAATTTGTTCTTTCTTATATTCAAACACCGATATCCACTGGCAACATCTGAATTCCCAACTTTGAATCATACCCACTATAATCTAGCTCAAGGCCCACAAAACCCATTATATATATAGCTTTTACTATAGCACCACAAAGGACTTTTAAATCTTTATGCTGCTAACTTTCTTTGGCCATCCTATTCAGCATAGATAATGTTTAATTTACCCATTCACAACTGATTATAACTAGTTATGTGCATAGTTGATTCGATAAATACTTTAGCTTCAGGAGTATTTTGGAATCAAAATTGATGATCGGGGCGGTAAATATTTCAAAATTCAAGAGTTTAGCATCTTCTCCCTCCTGAACTCCTCTTGTATTAAAGAAAGTTGCTGGCGAAGGTTGTGGGCTCTCCCCTTCCATAGTATGACATCTTGATCCCTTGATTACCCTCCACTGAGGGTGAGATTGAGAGCACCCTCTATCACCTCTGATCGATGGGCCTTCTCCTCACTTGTGTGATCATCTTCGTCACTGCCAACCCCAATTCTTTGGATTAGCACCCAACTATCCTTCTTGGAGAGTTGGAAGCCATCCTCTACCATGGACTCATACTTAGGGATGGCCTCCTTGTCAATGAGGCTAAGGGTGATGACATTCATAATAGGGACATCTGAACTCCTAACTATTGCCCAACTATCAACTATTGCCCCTTTTTTGGCTTTTTCTCCTTGAGGTTCAAATTTGCTCTTTTTATTTCTTTCATTAAATAGTGACATCCACTTTGGCAACACCACTCCCAACTATTGAATCATACCCCCACAATCTAGCTTAAGGTCCACAAATCCATTATATATAGTTTTAATTATTATAGCACTACTAAGGGCATTTAAATCTTTATGCTGCTAACTTTTCTTTAGCTATCCTATTCAATATGGATGATGTTAATTTACCCATTAATAATGGATTATAGCCAGTTACGTGCATAGTTGATACATTAAATACTTTTAACTTTAGGACCATTTTGGAATCGAAATTGATGACTGGCATAGTAAATATTTCAAAGGGCTTAATATCTTCTCCCTCCTTAGCCCCTCTTGTATTAGAAAAAGTTGCTAGCAAAGGTTGCGAGCTTTTCCCCTCCATAGTGTGACACCTTGATCCTTGGTCACTCTCCATCGAGGGCAAGATTGAGAGTGCCCTCTATCACCTCCCATCGATGGGCCTTCTTGTCATCCATGTGATCATCTTCACCATTGCTAGGCCCAGTGCTTTTGGATCAACACCCAACTGTATGTCTTGGTCAGCTGGTGGCCATCCTCCACTATGAACTCATACTTAGGGATGGCCTCCTTGTTAATGAGGCTAAGGGTGATGAGGTTTAGCCTTGGGGTCCCCATCATAATGAGCTCCTCCTTGGTGGTGGCGTTGCTAGCCTTGGCATGGGCCTTCTTGTGGTCAATCTCACATTGGTGCTCCTTGGAGATGATGTTGAGCTTCATGTGCTCGACCTGATGGGCATGCTTCTTGGTGATGAGGTGGCAGAGTGGGGTTGGGGGGATTAAGGCAAGAGTTGATCATGCAACTGCGATGCTCAATGGCTTGTTACAAGCATGTCCATAGCTAGCAAGTTTCTACTTGCTGAGGTGGAGTGCTTCAAGGGTTAGCTGACTTGAGTTTGGCCTTTCCTTTTGCAATTCTACTCATTGGACGAGCTATGCAGAAGTTGGTGGCTAAAGAATGGGATTAGGGTTTTGAGTGTCATCATCTCTCCTCTCCACTTGCACCCTCCCAACCTTCACTCCCTCTTCTTCTTGGAGAAGACCCTTCTCTTGCCTATCTCTAAACTTCTTCAACACCTCCTCTCCCTCTCGAGTGCTGCCACCTCCGCCCACCACATCCAAACACTACAAGAAAATAGTGCAATTGTGACAGCTATTAGCGATGACAAACAAGCCATCACTAATGGTAATATTTAATAACTACTCATTACGATAAAATTAAATCCATCGTTAAAAGGATGAAGACTTATTAGCGACGACTGTTTTTGTTATTAGTGATGGCAATATCGTCGCTATAAATTTAATTTTAAATAATTAGTATTAGCGATGACTTTAGTGATGTAAATTAGCCGTCACTAATACTCTACCCTAAAAATCATCCCTATCCCCAACCACTAGGTTTCATTCTTCACCGCCTCCCCTTCTTCCCCTACCTCTACTCCCCCTTCTTCCCCTGGTGAACCACTAAAGCCCCCATCCCTGCACCCTAGCCCCCGTGCTGCCGCCCCTCCTTAGATCTGGCATCCCCGAGCACGCATCCTCCCCTTCTTCCCTGCCTCCCCTTCTTCCCTGGCACTGTCGAAAACTTGTCGGAGCCCCCATCCCGGTGCCTCGACCTCTCCCTTCTTTTTGGCCTCCCTCTTCTTCCTCCATCATCGTCCCTGCATCGGATCGACCGTCTCCACATCGGATCAGCCTTCCCTCATCGGATCCATCGTCCCATGCCTTCCCCTTCTTCTCCCATTGTACCATCAGAATGCTACACCACCGAACCCACACCCTAGTCCCTGCATCGCCTCTTCTTCTTCCTTGCACCGCCTGATGAGTATTAGGGACGGTGACGGCGACGGAGCCATCGCCACATGCCATTCCCTCATCTTTAAATTTTAATATTTAAATTTAGATTTATTAAATTTATTTAAATTTATAATATTTGAATTTAATTTATGTACGAAAAGTGTATTCTCGATCATCGGTAAAATTCGGATGAGCACCATTGCTGTACGAAACCTTGCATCCGATGGTGCTCTCGAGAGGTGGAACCACTCCAGAGAGCTCTTCGACAAGAGTAGCCCCACCACTTTCGACGGTAGGGGTTCGAGGTTGGACCACCGATGGACCGACTCTGGCCCGCTCATCTACTCCGATGGCGGTGGGCGTAGCTCGACGAGTTCTCCAGTGGCCAATGTGTTTCTAACAGAGAACATTTGCCCCTCGGGGGTAATCAGTATGGTCTGGATGGCAGCACTAATGAGCTTGCTTTTGATCCATCACAAATGATATAGGTCGGTCTGATTGGGTTCGGGCCTAGCTCAGACCTCATATTTTAAAAGATTCTAGGGTCTGGGCTTGATTTGAAGGCCCAAAAAAATTTTCAAGCTGGGCTCAGGCAGGGGTGTGGCCCGACTCAGTCCGACTCATTTTTAGCCCTATTTGTAATACTACTCGATAATTTGGAACCCCTAAGGTAGGATTTACCTAGATGCCATATAGGTGTGTTAGTGTGGCCTAGTCATCTAGTGTGCCCCAAGTCTGCATGCACAGGACGCACATCCCAGCCCTCCCCATTTGCAATGCTGCTCATTACTTTGGAACCTTCTAATTTAAATTTTTAAAATATTATATTGTATAGAATCATAAATCTATTTTTTGATTAATGTACATATTCTACGACATCTGTACATTTATATATCTTTATACGGAGAGAGAATTATGTATATTGATCAAATGATTATCCAGTATGAATAGTTTGAAAAATATAATTAATTCTATAGATCATTGTAGTAATCAAATGGTATGGTGAGGATTCGAAAAAAATTTTGGATAGTATTTTCTTTAGTTCTTCTCACACATCTTATGCTATATGAGAGAGAACTAAGGAAAGATGCTGTCAAAATTTCTTTCAGCCCCTATTACATATCGTTTGATTGCTGTATTTGACCTATAGAATTAATATAATTTCTGAACAGGATAGAACCTTCTATACATATTAGTTAATCGTAGGATGTAATTATTATATAAGCCATTCGAAATAATAAAATAATCATTTAGCAATTGTGTTGTATTTATATATGCAGAATCCTTAGATTGTGTGCCATGGACCATAGTTGGATGGACCATTGAGTAGTCGACAGAGCAATTTTTACTGAATACAAAGAGGGTGTAGAGTACTTCTGTGATTATGTTTTGAAAAATGCAGCACTCTTATATCAAGGATGGGCTCGTTGCCTTTCTAAGAGATGTGACAATAGAGAAATACTTGATAGGGATACAATGACTGTCTATTTATATAGGAGTGGATTATGCCCAACTACAAGTATGGTACTTACATGGGGAGATGTGGGAGACAATTGCAAGGGTTAGACATGAGCAGAATAGAGATACGGATAGAATGATAGACATGGTTATGGGTGCTGTTGGTCCTAAATTTAACTAGGATATGGAGGACGATCCAAAAACTGACAGCGTGATTTCTATCATATACTGAGAGATGCTGATGAACCACTATAGTCGGGATGTAAAATACATACTGTATTATTAGCTGTGTCAGAATTGTTAAATTTGAAGGCTGAGTTTAATATGATGGTCAACTATTATGATAGGATGGTAGTAATCACAGAAAATACTATCGAAGGATGAGAAGCTTGTTGGGAGTTTCTATACTTCAAAGAAAATGGTGAAAATGTTAGACATGAGATACGAAAAGATAGATGTATGTCGTAATGATTACATACTTTCTTTAAGGAGGACTAATTGAAGAGCTCATATGACGTAAGCGGTAAAAGTCGATTTAAGCTGAGACAAGAGGATAGAAATCAAAAAGACATACCATACAAGGTTCTTTGATGGAAGTCTTTCATGGATCACTGGATGTGGGGGGATTTATGAAAGGCCCTCTGTGACCAGTGGAGTAGTGAGGAGTACTTCGATAGATGACAGAGGCCCGATAGAATCGAACCATCCAGTAGGATCCGATCAAGCACACCGGTGGCTCCGTTGGTGCACATGTTATAGCAGATAGATTGGTAAAAATTTAACATATATTAATCTCATATTTAGTTGATCATATATTTATTTTATTAACTTAATTTTATTATTTATTATAGACACGACAGCTGAGTCATATACTATGATAGCTAAGTTGTAGGAGGCTACGCACTAGTCTAGGAGGATCGATGATTACTTAGATTCTAGGTCCAGATAGATCACAGTAACTTAAAAGATTATTTATTAAGCTTTTATATATATATATATATTGATATGTATAATAGCACTATGAATTTTTAAACTGTATAGATAGATTATGCAGAGTACGTCGTAGCATGGCACAGTAAGGATCCATTTTCTCAGCCCCTCTTTAATCTCGAAGGATGGCTCAGGACCATCGGAGGGATGAGTAGGAGCCGGATCGCAAAGTTTGGGCATAATTTTGACCCTCTATCAGCTCGCTAGTCTTCGACATCTTTCTCTCAGGCCTTGACAATCCAGACATGGAATGTTGCATATGTCGAGGAGGTCATGCATAAGCTTTTTGCCAACAATCTCAGAGCTTCTGGGATGCCATCCGTGACATAATTGTTGAGATTCTTTGGGATCCATATCTGTGCGATCAGCTGAACTCGTTGTCACAGCCATCACAGCAGGTAAGTTAAGCAGTATTAATAAATTTCTTTACTTATTTAAATTTTATATTTAGAAACTTCATATAGTTAGGCTTGAATCGGAGGAATCTGGGGGTCAAAAATCAATCTATCCATCCGATGGATAGGATAGAGGTGTAGATACATCCGTATCATCGAATGAGATGTGTAAGAATAATCAGTATGAGAATCGAAGAAGTATATCAAAATATATTCCTCCGCATCGGTTTAGGCTTGAGGCGGGAGGGAGGGATATTTAGGGGGTTAAAATTCAATTTAACCATTCGATGGATAGATCAGAAGTGTCTATATCTCTGTATCATCAATTAAAATATATAAAAATAATTTGTTTAAGAATTGAAGGAGTATATCGAAATATATCTCTCCATATCGGTTTAGGCTTCAGGCGAGAGAGAGAGAGTACCCAGGGGTTCAAAATTTAACTTAACCATTCAATGGAGTACTAGCTGGGGCTATTTATAGCTCCATATCATCAAATAAAACATGTAGAGATAATCCATTCGAGAATCGAAGTATGTACATTTCAGTACCATAGAATTAAAAGAATTATACCTTACACCAAAATGCACCACGTCTGTAGATCATTCCTTAGGGGCATCATTGATGTGGTGCACTTGATATCGGGTATAATTTCTCATGAAATTGATGTATTGGTTCCCATTTTTGTTACTACATCGAAAGGCATGCAATCCTTTCAAGAAATGTTAATTGTCCTTTGTAATGGATGAAGGATGTCGCACATCTGATGTCATGTATGCAAAAATTATTGTATGCAAATTTTTAACACTTAAAAATTAGAACATAGCAAATAAATTTTTAATCTAGATTAAACCATTTAATCTACTTAATAGCATGATGTAGATCTAATCTACTTAACACAGGATCATTCACATGCTTGCAATACTAAGATTAAAATAGATTTAATAAGAATAAATAAAAATTGAGATCCGATCTCGATACCTTTGTGCGGGTAGCAATCCACTATGATCGATGATCTGGGTAATCTGATGAGGTCCTCATCGAGCCACACATATATCCGACCTCTACGGATATCCACATGAGCTCTTCAAATCCGATCAGAGGCAGCATCTTCATCGGGGTGCTAGCGCCCTTGCAGAAGACCCTCCTGATGGTTGATCTTATTTCTCTCTTAGATCTTGAAGAAGACTTGTAGGAGGATTCTGTGGAGGAGGAAGAAGAATAGAAGAAACCCTTTTCTTTATTTCTCTCTTCCAAAATTTCTAAGAAGAACCCTAGGACCTTCCCCATTAGAAGAAACTGCCTCTCCTAAGATACCTCACACACACACAAGAGAAACCGATGCCCTCTCTATTTTATTTTCCTTTCCATAGTGAGATACCTTTTCTCATGCACAAGACTTAATTTTCATCGATGGAAATCTGATTTCCAATGCACAATTAAATCCCTCTTAAGGATAGGCATCCAAGGGGAGATTGGATGAGATCACATTTCATTTTGATAAGGAATTAAATTCAAACCCAATTTGAACTTGCCTTATCAACTAATCTCCTACCATAATGGACATGAAGAAGAGAGGCGAGATCTGCTTTTGGCATGGAGAAAATTCACACAAAAAATAAGATTGTGTGAAGAGTGAGGCGGGCTTTTATAAGGGGCAGTAAAGAGAGAGAGTTCCAGTGCAATAGGACTCTCACATGTTACTTCAATTTGATTCAACCAAATCTAATTTGGTTGCAACCAAAGAGAAGAGAAAACCCAATCTAATTAGGAACCGAATCTTCTCAATGAAATCCTAATGAAATTAGGAATTAACTGAACCTAAATTCTGATCAAATCAGAAATTGATCTCTCTTGTAATTAGATTATTTCATAACTTAATCAGTCTTGATCTAATTAAACCCAAACTAATCTAAATTGAATCTAATTCAACTAGATTTGATTTTGGCCCCATTGCTCAACCAAATTAAGATAATTAGTAATTTAATTACTAATTAATCCTCCTACAACTCACTAACTTTGAGCGAATTATTTTATTGCAACTCTTACACTAGATTAATCATCCATCACATCGACGATCAAACCCAATAGCGATTCATAATCGCTGATCAACCATCTGATCGAATAAAGACCTCTTTAATGTGTGACCCCATAGGTTCTATTCTGTCTGGTAGTGAGATATACTGTGATCTCCATTATAATATCATCGAAACTCCTTTTGATGGATTGAAACGATTCCAACCTACCCATCAAGGGTCATTGATCATCAAGATGACACTCGATGAGTCTCACGATCCATCAGTGACACCTAGCAGTATATAGTGGTAATCTAGCAGAATAAAATATTGAACCTCTAGGTGTAGTTATTATGTAGTTTGATTTCTCTATCATGGGTCCCGATAAGATGCGGGTCAAGGATAATTCGTCAAACCCGTTCATCTATCATATGCCAGATTCAATTGACTCGAGTCCATATGAAACCTCGTGGAAACTCTTTCCATCATTCACCTACCATGGCTATAAATTTTGAGACTTAGTCTCATGAACCCCATAGAACCTCTCCTTATTTATCAGGATCGACAGATCCCATCTTGGTGTACACCTTATTCCTATAACGGATCTACTATAGCTAACATACACCACAAGATTCTGAATGGCTAGGTAACCAAGTAATTGTGCAGTCAAGCTATAGCAATCCCATTATGAATAGCTGAGGTACCTCAGGTCAAAGAACTATCTACATCACTGCAATTTTGAGTAAGTCACTGACGAGTAGATGGCCATCCTCGTGACTTCTCGTATTGGTCACGCTCAGTATCAATTATTCTCTAACAACCATCTGTACTCTCACTCCAGTGTCCCAACACTACAGACTCGAGACTTATATATCCGAAGAAAGTGATCTATGCACCAGTCTATCTGGATAAATCATCATCTCCATGATGATCCTATGATCAGGAGCAATTTAGGAATTAACCACTAATGATACATGCCGTAAATTCTCAACTCTTTAAAAATATGTGTCATCATCCGTTAATTCCTTAGACAATTTATGGATGCAATTAAAGTATACATAACATCAAAGAAAAGTAACACAAATTTTTATTAATTTCAAATTTTAATTATAAAATTATGCTTCAGAAGTATACATGTGTCAGTCAATTGGACTTCTAGGGCACACATCTAACAAACTCCCACTTGACCTAAAGCTAATTGGCCACAAACCTAAGCCCCATCTTCTCAAGGTGAGCTTCAATCTTCTATTGGTTCAGTAGCTTGGTCAGCGGGTCAGTCATGTTCTCAGTGGAGTCGACTCTCTGCACCTCGATGAATTTTTTCTCGAGATATTTGTGAATTAGATGAAACCACCGTTCGATGTGCTTGGACTTCTGATGTGACCTCGATTCCTTAGTAAGCGCTATAGCACCATTGTTGTCATAGAAGAGTGGAACAGCATCTGATGGCATCACACCCAGCTCTGCAACGAATTTTTTAAACTAGAAGTCTTCTTAGCAATCTTCGACACGGTGATGTACTCTACCTCCATAGTGGAATCCGCAATGATTGGTTGCTTGAAACTCTTCCAGCTAACTACTCCACCATTACACAAGAACACAAAATCTGATGTAGACTTTCTATCATCAATATCAGACATAAAGTCTACGTCTGTATATCCCTGTTCCCGTAAATCTCCTCCACCAATGACCAAAAAGAG
>KE505154.1:109324-132320 GCA_000441515.1 Elaeis oleifera | reverse complement strand
ACATAATTTTCCAACATCTTGACCCCTTAACTAATCAAGAGGAACAACAACCAAGAAGTGGTTGTAACAAACATCCAACAACTTGAGATGAAGAAGAAAAACCAACAACTTAGGTGCCAACACTTGACACTAAGCAATAGATTGCCGCCCACTACTCTCTAAGATAGAAAGGGAGGATGCCTAGAGGGAGGACATGGGCTAGAGAGAGAAAGAGGAGGGGAGGCATTGGGCACAGTAAGGATGGCGGTAAGGGATGATAGAATATAAGGTAATAAAAAGAGATAGGACTAGGGTTCTTTAAATAGACAACATGAGGGTGTCCTAATCAAATTAGGATCCCTCTTTCTAATCACATTAGAAGTTCTAACTTAAAACCTCTTGGACCAATTAAAAGGGTGCCACCCATTATTAACCCATGCCCACACCCAATGCAAGGCATCCCATCATATGGGACCCATTTAAAAGCTCTCAAATCAGCCCACATGGTTTCATAAATTCACTTCAAGGGTTCTTGATCAAATTAAGATGAATTTTCAATCAATAAAATCAAGAAACTCTTTTTAATTAATTCAAATAATAAATTAAGCATCCAACTATTGAAACCCATTGAATTAAATTCAATTAGGTTCAAATCAAGTGTAGAAATTAGTTAATGCTTATTATATAAGCAAATCAACCACAAAAAGAATTGGATTCACTCAGGTGCTAGCAAGGTTAACATGAATCCAATAGAATTTTCTACATCCATATAATTATGCTTTATAAGCCCAATTTTAATCAATCCA
Organism: Elaeis oleifera; assembly: GCA_000441515.1. Taxonomy (NCBI): domain Eukaryota; kingdom Viridiplantae; phylum Streptophyta; class Magnoliopsida; order Arecales; family Arecaceae; genus Elaeis; species Elaeis oleifera. Next base: position 131,535 of record KE505154.1, on the reverse strand, counting down.
GATCTTCTCTCTTTAATATGTGATCCCATAGGTTCAATTCTCTCTGATAGTGAGACATACCATGATCTCTATCATAGGTATCACTGAAATCTCTTTCGGTAGGTTGGAATGATTTCACTCTAACTCGACTAAGATCATTGATCCAGAACAATCCTATTGAGCTCTCACAATCTACTAGTAATATCTAGCAATATATAGTGACAACCCAGCAGAATCAAAGAAGAATCTTTAGGTATAGTTAATGTGTAATATAATCTCTCTATCGTGAGTCCTGACTAGATGATAGGTCATGGATAAATCATCAAACCTCATCATCAGTCATATGATAGATCCGAAAAGCTTAAGTCTAATAGTGATTCCAATAAATTTTTTTCCATCAATCACACTGCTATGGCCATAGACTTGTGGACTCAGCTTCTTAAATTTCATAAATCTACTCCTTTCTATCAAGATCGATAGATCCCATTTAGATGCACATGTTTGCTCCCACAGCTCAACCAATTAAAGCTAACATCCACTATAAAAACTCATAATTGAGTCAATACTTATGTATAATCAAACTACAGTAGTCTTACTATGAGTAACTATAACACCATAAGTCAAAGAATCAGTCATAAACTACAGCATCGAGATGATCATTGATGATTGGATAGAAATCCATATGATCTCTCATACTAGTTATTCTCTAACAACTATTCGTACTTACCACTCAATGTCTCTACATCATAGACTAGAGACTCATCTATCTAGAAGGAAATAAATATGCACCGATCTATATGGATCGATCACTGTCCCCATGACTATCCTATAATTGAGAGTAATTTAGAAATCAATCATACATTGCTCTAATTCTCAATACTTGAAAATATGTATTGTAACATCAATTTCAAGGACGATTCAAAGACACATAACACTTGAATGAAAAAAAATTTATCCTTTATTAATTAAATCAATATTTTGAAGTACAAATTTGTATCATAGAATAAAAATATATTAGCCAATAATTGGCTTCTAATATATATATCTAACACTTTGCTACTCAGACAATCAACTAGACTACAACTCATGTATGTTTACATGTTTTAAATTAGATCTAATCTAATCTTTAAATCTGATTCTAGATCAAATCATGCATCTCATGCAACATAGACCAAGCATACATCTAATGCATCAACTAAAAATCTAATTATAAATATGTAATATAGATCTAATCTAATTACATCACATGTAACATAGATCTATCATGATGCTACATAAAACACATCATATGCATCCAATTAAAATTTGATTATAATCTCATATATTACTTTAAATTTCAAATCTGATAATCAGATTTTTAGATTTAAAATCGTATATGAAACGATAACCTGACTCTACTACCACTTGACGGATGTCGCATATCTAATGTCATGTATGCAGAAATTATTGTATGCAGATTTTTAATACTTAAAATCAGAGCATAGCAAATAATTTTTAATCTAGATTAAATCATTTAATCTACATAGTAGCATGATGTAGATCTAATCTACTTAACATAGAATCATTCACATGCTTACAATACTAAGATTAAAATAGATTTTAATATGAATAAAATAAAGAACCGAGATCTGATCTCGATACCTTTGTGGGGTAGCAATCCACCACGATCAATGATCTAGATAATCTGATGAGGTCCTCATTGAGCTGCATATGTATCCGATCTCTACAGATATCTACACGAGGCCCTTCGAATCTGATCAGATGTAGTGTCTTCACCAGGGTGCTAGCACCCTTACAAAAGACCCTCTTGATGGTTTATCTAATTTCTCCTTCAGATTTGGAAAACTCTCTTAGATCTTGAAGAAGATTTGTAGTTGGATTATATGGAGGAAGAAAAATAGAAGAAACCCTTTTCTTTTATTTTCTCTCTTCCAAAATCCCTAAGAAGAAACCCTAGGACCTTTCCCACAAGAGGAAACTGCCTCTCCTAAAATACCTCACGCACAGACAAGAGAAACTGACACCCTCTCTATTTTATTTTCCTTTTCCAGGGTGAGAAACCTTTTCTCATGCGAAAGACCTAATTTTCATCAGTGGAAATCTGATTTCCAATGCACAATTAAATCCCTCTTATGGATAGGCATCCAAGGGGAGATTGGATGAGATCATATTCATCTTAATACAAATTAAATTCAAACCCAATTTGAACTTGCCTTATCAACTAATCTCTATCCATAATGGGCATGAAGAAGAGAGGCGAGATCTGCTTTTGGCATGGAGAAAATTCATGCAAAAAATAAGATTGTGTGAAGAGTGAAGTGGGCTTCTATATGGGACAGCAAAGGGAGAGAGTCCCAATGCAATAGGACTCTCGCATATTACTTCAATTTGATTCAACCAAATTTGATTTGGTTGCATCCAAAGAGAAGAAGAAATTCAATTTAATTAGGAACCTAATCTTCTCAATGAAATTCTAATCAAATTAAAATTAGCTAAACTTAAGTCCTGATCAAATCAGGAACTGATCTCCCTTGCAATTGAATTATCTCATAACTCAATCAGATTTAATCTAATCATATCCAAACCAATCTAAATTGAATTCAATTCAATTAGACTTGATTTCAGCCCCATTGCTCAATCAAATTGAGCTAATTAGCAATCTAATTACTAATTAATCCTCCTATAAGTCACTAACTCTTAGTAAATTATTTTATTATAACTCTTGCACTGGATTAATCATTAATCACATTGACAATCAAATCCAATAGCGATTTATAATCATTGATCAACCATTTGGTCGGATAAAAATCTCTTTTGTGTGAGATCCCATAGGTTCTATTTTGCCTGATAGTGAGATATACTATGATCTCCATTACAATATCATTGAAACTCCTTTTGATGGGTTGAAACGATTCCAACTCTACCCATCAAGGATCATTGATCATCAAGATGATGCTCAATGAGTCTCACGATCCATCAGTGACACCTAGCATTATGTAGTGACAATCCAGTAGAATGAAATATTAAACCTCTAGGTGCAATTATCATGTAGTTCGATTCTTCTATCGTGGGTCCTGATAAGACGTAGGTCAAAGATAATTGGTCAAACCCATTCGTCTATTATATACCAGATTCAATTGACTCGAGTCCATATGAAATCTCATGAAATTTTTTCCATCATTCACCTACCATGGTCATGAATTTTGAGACTCAGTCTCATGAACCATATAGGACCTCTCCTTGTCTATCAGGATCGACAGATCCCATCTTGGTGCATACCTTATTCCTACAATAGATCTACTGTAGCCAACATACGCTGCAAGATTTCGAATGGCTAGGTAACTAAATGATTATGCAGTCAAACTATAGTAACCCATTGTGAACAATCGAAACACCTTAGGTCAAAAAACTATCTACATCACTGCAGCTTTGAGCAAGTCACTAATGAGTGGATGGCCATCTTAATGACTTTTCATGTTGGTCACACTCAATATCAGTTGTTCTCTAACAACCACCTACACTCTCGCTCTAATATCCCTACACTGCAGGTTCGAGACTCATCTGTCCGAAGAAAATGATCTGTGCATTAGTTTATCTGGATCAATCATCATCTCCATAATGATCCTATGATCGAGAGCAATTTAAAAATTAACCTCTAATAACATATACCTCAAATTTTTAACTCTTTGAGAATACGTGTCATCATCTGTTAATTCTTCAGATGATTCATGGATATAATTAAAGTACACATAACATGAAAGGAAAGTAACCCAAATTTTATTAATTTCAAATTTAATTATAAATTATACTCCAGAAGTGTACATGTGTCAGCCAATCTGACTTTTAGGACATATATCTAATAATGAAAACTTACACAAATCAAGCAACACTTTTTTAGAGGAACCACCTCAATTCAGATGCCCCTTTGCTTCGAATTGCTAGGAAAAATCAAGTAATGATCCTTGCTAGATGAGAATGAGCAACTGTTGATAGGCTAAAATAATTGGATTTAGGATAATGAATGCAGTTACAACCATTCTTAATGCACCAAGATATATTATCCATTAACTAGTATGTTACAGTGGTGGGTGCATACGATAGCGAGGTGGATGCAGCATAATTAAGTTGAAAAGCAAGAGATTTAAAGGGTTATGAGGGTGGTACATTGGTCATCCGACTGATTGATAGCTATTTGGAAAAGATAGGTGCCCAGAGGGAGAAACTCTAACTGTGGAGTAATTTAGCAACATGGGTTGTTTTGTCGCAAATATTATTATTAGCTCTTGATCAGTTCTAAGATCTTCTGCTATAATGGACCTCAGTCACATGAGAGAGGAGCTAGGTCGGTTCTTATATCATTTATGATCAAATTCTACATTCTCTTCTTTCTTCCACAATGATTTTTTGACATGCAACTTCGAACATCTCAATTGTGCCTTACAAAGTAGAAGATTGAAGATAGATCTTATTCAAATGCTTTAACTCTAGCTATAATTAGTAAACCCTTGTTTCATTTGTAAGAAAAAAAATCTCTCACCACACTCCTCTCTTCTTTCTCTTGTTCTTAATTATTTTTTTACCACGATCACAACATTTAGATCCTTTTTCCTCTCAAATAACTCTTCTAGTTGTCGACCATGCATGCTCCTCACGACTCCATTGAAGAAAATCCAAGTGATCAGCATGCTGAAATTTTCATCTTATGAAAATAGGGCAGCAGAAGCATAAATTAAATAATTTTAATTTGTGGCATATAAAGGATCTAATCCTAATATCACCTAAGGATCTAGTTTAGACATATATAAAATATTTAGATCTGAAAATAGAATAAAGAAGAAAAAAAATTGATTACCTTAATCGCTTTTCCATCTTCCTATCGGATCGGATTCTGCAGATGTCCGAAATTTCTGATGTAGCTACGCAAGCACCCGACCTCTACTGGTATCCATATGGAGTTGATCTGATCAGAGCGTCGAGGCCACTGAAGTGCTAGCACCTTACAGGCCTCGCTCCTTTGCTTGGATCTGGACTCGTTCTTCAACATCTTGAAGAACAGGATTATAGTGTGATCTCATCATGCTGATCTGATCTAATCAGATCAAGACCATCAAGAAGAGGAAGAAGATCTTCTTGTTCTCTTCTTCTCTCTTTAATCCCTCTCTCTCTCTCTCAGATCCCATCTAAAGAGAAATAGGGCATTGGGATGAGGAAAAGACAGAAGGGAGCATTGAGATGGGGAGTACCAGTAAGGAAGAGATTACGTCTCATCTTTAGCGCACACCCACTTTTTTTTCATAATTTTTATCACACAAAAAGATCTCCCAATGCCTTACCATATTTGATAGGATGCTCTTCCTAATTTGAATCAAATTGAAATAGAAAAAATGTTTAAAATAAAGAAAAGAGACCTAGAGAAGTGGGGCACCCTCTCCTTTCACACACACAAGGAGTGCGCCTCCTTTCTCATTTCTCAAATTTTTATCGCATAAAAATTAGATCTCCACATGCTACCAACCAGATAAGGATAATCATGATTTCAAATCAAATTTAAAGAAACTATCCTTATTGGAAGACCCCCAACGTAGAAGGAGAGGCACCTCACCCTTTCATGCATGCAAGAGGAAAGGCGGGTGCATCTTTATGCACCCTCCCTCTTTCTGACGTGAAGGATGAGAGAGAAGCCCAAAAACTTGAGCTCAGGTGGTCTTCTTCAATTGGATTGAATTTGAAGTCAAATTGAACCAAATTCAAGTCTGATTTGAATCAAATTCGAAAGGCTATCAACCTGATCCAATTAGGATTGTAATCTAAGTCTAACTTAGACAATTAAATCTAATTATTATTAAATTAAGTCAAATCTAATTAATTAAATCTGATTTTAATTAATTAAAACTTGATCCACAATTTAATTAGGTCTAATTAAATTGCAACACTTGTAATTGAGTCCCTGATGCTAACAACTAGCAGTTTCCAAATTTGTAATTCTTTACAAATTGATCCAAATCATCAATCCAATTGATAATTTGATCATGATCTAAGCTATTGATCAGGACGAGCTTCTTTTATGTGTGATCTCTTAGATTCTATTCTGTCTGGTAGTGAGACATATCGTGATCTCCATCATCGTATCATCGAAATTTTTTTGATAGGCTGAAACAATTCCAACTCACCCCAACAAGGATCGTTGATCCGAAAGTGATCCTAGTGAGTTTTCACAATCCACTAATGATGTCTAGCAGTATTTAGTGACAACCCAACAGAAGAAAGGATGAACCCCTGATGTAGTTACGTGTGATCAAGTTCCTCTATCGAAAGTCCCGACAGGATGCAGGTCATGAAACCTCATCAAATCCTAAGTATCTGTCATATGTCAGACTTAATTAGCTCGAGTCCAATCATGAATCTCATAGAAACTCTTTTCTATAATCATATTGCTGTGGCTTCAGACTTATGGACTTAGCCTCTTAGGTCGTATAGGACTACTCCTCAATTATCAAGACTGATAGATCTCCTATAAGTACACTCTTACTTCTACAGTGAACCTACTGCAACCAACATCCACTACAAAGATCCATATGGCTAGAGACCATATTTTTGTGTATTCAAACTATAGCAACCCTATTGTGAGTAGCCGAGGCACCGCAGGTTAAAGAACTACACACATAACTACAACATCGAGAAGTCACTGACGAGTGAATAGACATCCATATGACTTCTTGTTCTTGATCATGCTCAGTACCGTTATTTTTAACAACCATCTGTACTCTCACTCCAGTATCCCCACACTATAGACTCAAGACCCATCAATCTAAAGAAAAGTGATCTGTGCACCAGTCTACTCAGATCAATCACCGTCCTCATGATGATCATCAACTGAAAGCTTGTAGGAATTAATCTATAATGACACGTCTTAAATTCGTAACTCTTGAGAATATATGTCATTGACCATTAACTCCATGGATGATTGTAGGATACATTACTCTAGAATGGATATAATTATCTATAATTTTAATTTGATAAATCAAGTACAAACTTATGTCTTAAAAAATTATAATGTATCAGCCAACAATTGACTTTTCAGATCACAAATCTAACAAACTCCTACTAGACCTAAAGTCAATCTACCATAAACCTAAGTCCCATCTTCTCAATATGGACTTCAGTCTTTGAGGTCATAAATTACTTTGTTAGTGGATCCACCATATTTTCATGGGGTTTGCTCTCTTCACCTTGACATTTTTAAAATCAAGGTAATCGTGTATTATTTAAAGTCCTCCTTTCCATATGCTGGATATTCTAGTGAGACCAAGGCTCTATTAGCTAAGGGCTATGGTGCTAATATTGTCACTATGACGACATCTCATGACATCAATTACAGTAAAGTTTCTTGAACCAGAAGACTTTATCTAGCATCTTTGGAAAAGTGACTAACTCAACCTCCTACAATGATTGATTATTTGAAACTCTTCCAATCAACCAATTTCTCACATTGCACACATCTTGATGTAGACTCTCTACCATCAATGCTAGAGTCAAGATCCGAGCATGTGTACCCATAAATCTTATAACTTAAAATTTTCTTCAAAAATCAAGAACAAATCTTTAGTGCTTCTCAAGTACTTAGGGATATTCTGAACAGCTATCCAGTGTTATATACTTGGATTCGACTGATTTCTGCTCGTAACACTCACAACAAGATCAAGTCAAGTACATTGCATGGTATTCATGAGGCTGCATAATGGATCAAGCTCATGAGCTAAATCTTCTCAGATGTGTATAGACACATCATCTTGGAGAGATACATGCCTTACCTAAGGGGTAGAAATTCCCTCATGGAGTTTCATGCTGAACCCTTCAGCACCTCCTTTATGTACTTTACTTGTGAAATACCTAGTATCTTATCAGATCTGTCTCCACAAACCTTTAATCCAAGATACTTTTTTTGATCTTTCTAGAGGATCTATTTGACAACCAACTCTGGACCGAAGTCAACATGAGAACAACTTTTCTAATCAGGAGAATCTCATCCTCCCACTGATCCTTTTGAAACTCAAGGTTCCTCCTTGCTTTTGATAAAATCAAACCATTTGATTGCATTAGTCCAAATCTGAGATGCTTGCATTAATCCAAATAGATCAATGCAGCTTGCAGATCTTGTGATCTCCATCACTAGAAGTGAAACCCATCAGACTGCTCCATGTAGATATCTTCCAAATATCCATTAAGGAATACTTTCACATCTATCTACATCTAATTCTCTTTTGTAGATCTATTAACGTCCAATGGTATAATACTTTCTGATGGATCTACTAAGATCAGATTGAGCTGGAATGCATCAAGTCAACCTTTGACTTTATTACTTCCATCCATTTCTCGGGATCGATGTCGCACATTACCTCGCCATAGGTCTTAGGATTAACTACTTGATCCCTATCTCCTATAAGGAGCATTTCCTCTACATGCCCTGAAAGTATATCCATGTACCTTTCATAAGGATGGGAGACCTTACTAGATCTACGAGATGGTAGAGGTTCCTTACTAGATCTGTGAGACCATACCATTTTTATGAGATAATCTCAAAACTCTCACTAAGGTATACACCTTCTCGATCCAATCGAAGAACCTTAAGGAATTTTCCATCAAATGGGTTTGTATGTAGTTGTCCTCTCCCATGTCCCACAAGAGATAGTCTGGTCAATTTTTTTGAAAGTAGGATCCACAAACTCAGAATTTATGTTTCAAAAGATGATCTCTTTTCAAGTTTGTATATCCTATCCTCTTCAAAATGACCTGACTTGAGGTACCACATATACTTAGATTTATCTTATCTATAGATCTCTCGATCATACAGCATACTTACTATTTGAATATATCAACATGCAAACAGATCTGACATACTTTCATAAGGTGTGTCACCCTTCTTCCTAAGGCTATCCAAGTAGAAGAATATTTCTTATCTGAGTGGTTGTCAGTATTGCAGTGGAAACACTTTTCCTTGCCTGGCATCTACTTCTTGAGAAGATCCTTCCTTGGCTCATTTTTCTGTAGACCTCTATTCTAAGAAACTCTTTCTTGGAACTAAATTTTCACAGTAAGAACACACCACCTTAAACTTTTCAAGGCCTTCTTAGTGATCACCAATATGTTCATCAATTTCGGTAATGCACTATCATACTTGTTCATATGGTAGTTTACTCTAAACTAACCAAATGAACCATTAAGGGATTGCTAGATCAAATTCACCTGTAGTTTTTATCCATGATCATCTTGAATTTATAAGATCCTTGGTCATTGTCAAACAATGATTATAGATAGACTACTCAACGTGTAATCCGGCTCTACTCGCCACACAACTATTGTAGGTGAGTTATCATAGCCCTGAATTCATGATATCCTCATGTTGGCACTAAGGTCAAGATATAGTGCCTAACCTAATTGACATCATCCATCCGTTTCTCAAGCACTGAACGTTTCAGCAGTTGGACGGTTTGGTGATTCAAGAAAATTCTAATCTAGAACATACCCTAACCCTTACCAGAGTTCAAAACCATTATGAAGTCCTAATCCAATTCTTTATAGTTCTACTCGATCAATTGGTTGTATCTTAAACTTGATTAATCAAATTGGATTTGGATTTCAAAATAAGTTAAACACTTATCAAGTCCAATCACATTAGACTAATGAAATTCAGTCTGAGTCAAACTCAAACTTGAATCTAATCAAACTAAATCTAATTTAACTTGATTAGGATCCAATCTCATTATTTGATCAAATCAAATAATTTAGCAACTATTGCAATTTGAGAGATTCCTAGTCCATTTGGACTTAGTTCGGGCTATGGGATTTGAAGTTGAGTAATGAACTAAAGAGAGAAGATGATTCTAATTAGATATTTATACTAGATTTTAAAATTATTCTACGTACTTTAAGAAATAAATTAGACCCCACTATTTCTTCGGATCCTAACACTCTTTGGGTTAGAAAGTGGAAATCCCTACGCGAGTTAAGCTTCCTAGTAGGTACTATGGTCCCACCGATTTGCATACCACCTCACCTGATAGATCTTGATAAATGTGTCAATCAATGAGTGGATAACTCTTATTCAATGCTTCTCAAGCAAATTGCAGCAGACTTGATCTTTAAGTCCTGAGACTTCACCTAATAGATCATGGTCTCATTTCTTAGTTAAGTTTGATCTACCATTGAGCGCGAGTGAAGCCGTCATTGGACCCTCATCTAATAGATCTTGGGCCAACCCCATCTTCATCCTACATATAAAGTGGTTGCTTCTCCCCTGATGCAATTGACCTATTATATTTAGTCGAGAACAATCAACATCAGAGAGGGTACGGTACTCTACAATAGTAGAAGATCCCTCGACTTAATATTATTGAGGAGTTTTGATTTAGGTCTCTTCTACATAATCACATACATCTCATGTAAATGACGGTCTGATTTAGGTCAGCACATCTCATGTCTAATCTAACCTAGTTTAGGTAAGCACACCTCATGTCTGATCCAACCTAGTCGACATGGATGAACTCGAGTCAACAAGTAACTTAATACAAAACATAATCTCCCAAAATGATCAGATAAGTTAAGATGAGTGGGGATCCCCCGTTGCTTTTCTTAGACACCAATGAATTGGTCAGGTCGGACAACAGAATTAATTAAATAACCAGCATTTAAATACTTATCTTAGGTACCAAATTGGCTGATTAGAATTGATCAGGTTAGCCTATTGACCTTGGCCCGAACCACTGAACCAAATTCGGTCTTGAGTTAATCAATTCACATTAAAATGTGAGTCGATGCGATCAACTACAATTAAACTCGACTTTGAGCCTCTTTGATCTAATTCTGATTAACAATTGATTAGATTCAATCAACTGCTCAAATCGATAAGGGTTCTAACCTGATCTAATCAATTGACCCTAATTGTAGTTTAATCACTAGACCTAATTTGTTCAACTCATATCCAAAATCTCATATTTATGCAATGAATTTTAGATCTTAAATTCTCAATTTTAGATCTTTAAATTCATATCTTAATTTTAATTAAGTGCATTATGATGATGGGTTTGTTTAGAAATCGAAATAATTTTAGATCTAAATAATTTATATTTTGTATCTCATACAAAATTTTCTGTCCATAGTAATGAGTCAACTCACCCTGGATTCGAGTCGACTCATCACAGTGATGAACAAAATTTGTAGCCTTGGTCTGCATAACTGAGTTGGCTCATCAGCAAATCGAGCTGGCTCACAAGGGTCTCAAGTCGACTCAAATAAAAATTGAGTTGACTCGACTGGTTGAACCGCTATCGATTTCATAAAATTGATCCAATTATCAATCTGATTTATGTATGATTAAATCATTTTATGGATCAGATAATTTTAATTTTGATTAACGATTGATCTAGTCTCATCCTAGGATAACTATACAGCATAACATAAGTTATGCCAGGGCAACCTTATGTCAGGATGATTCTAGATTAATCCTAAAGACTATGGCTTACATAATAGATCTAATCTACAATCATTAATTCAAATATCTAATATAAATATGATTTAATCAAGATCATACATCATACATAATATATATATCATATCTAAATATCTCATGCTTCACATAAAACAGATTACAATCATGATTTTTAAATCTATGCATCACATGCAAAAATAGGATCCAATATATCTCATGTATTGTTAATATCTAATACATCTCATATATTATTAATTAGATCTAATTTAATTTAAATATAATTTTTAGATTTAAATTAAAAAAATTTATGCATATCAAAAATAACCTGGCTCTGATACCACTTGAAGAAAATCTAGGTGATCGGCATGCTGAAATTTTTATCTCATGAAAATAGGGCAACGGAAGCATAAATTAAAATAATTTTAATTAAAATAATTTTAATTTATGGCATGCAAAGTATCTAATCCTAATATCACCTAAGTATCTAGTTTAGACATACATGAAAATATTCAGATCTGAAAATAGAAATAAAGAAGAAGGGAAGATTGATTACCTTAATCGTTTTTTCATCTTCCTGTCGGATCGGATCCTACGGATGTCCGAAGTTTTTGATGTAGCCGCGTAAGTATTTGACCTCTGCTAGTATCCATATAGAGTCAACTTGATCAGAGCGTCGAGGCCACCAAAGTGCTAGCGCCTTGTAAGTCTTGCTCTTTTGCTTGGATCTGAATTCATTCTTCAACATCTTGAAGAACAGGATCACAGCACGATCTCATCGCACTGATCTGATCTAATCAGATCAAGATCATCAAGAAGAGGATGAAGATCCTTCTTCTTCTCTTTTTCTCTCTATAATCTCTCTCTCTCTCTCAGATCCCATCTAGAGAGAGATGGGGCATTGGGATGAGGAACAAGGCAGAAGAGGGCGTTGAGATGGGGAGTATTGATAAGGAAGAGATCACATCTCATCTTTAGCACACGCCCTTTTTTTTCATAATTTTTGTTGCACAAAAAGATCTCCCAATGTCTTACCACTTCTGATAGGGTGCTCTTCCTAATTTAAATCAAATTCAAATAGAAAGAGTGTCCAAAATAAAGAAAAGAGACCTAGAGAAGTGGGCGCCAAATATTGGCGCCCTTCTCCTTTCACGCACACAAGGAGTGTGCCTCCTTTCTCATTTAGCAGATTTTTGTCACACAAAAATTAGGTCTCTACATGCTACCAACCAGATAAGGATAATCATGATTTCAAATCAAATTTAAAGGAAACTATCCTTATCTGAAAGACCCCCAATGCAGAAGGAGAGGCGCCTCACCCTTCAAGAGAAAAAATGGGGCACATCTTCATGCACCCCTCCCTCTTTCTGATGTGAAAGATGAGAGAGAAGCCCAGAGAATCTGGACTCAGGTGGTCTTTTTCAATTGGATCGAATTTCGATTCAAATTGAATCAAATTCGAGCCTGATTTGAATCAAGTTCGAAAGACTGTCAACCCTGATCCAATCAGGATTATAATCCAAGTCTAACTTGGATAATTAAATCCAACTAGTATTAAATTAAATCAAATCTAATTAAATTAAATTTGATTTAAATTAATTAGAACTGGATCCATAATTTAATCAGACCCAATTAAATTGCAACACTTATTGAGTCCCTAATGCTAATAATTAGCAGTTTTCAAATTTGTAAAAAGTTACAAATTGATTCAAATCATCAATCCAATTGATAATTTGATCATGACCTAAGCTATTGATCAGGATGAGCTCCTTTTATGTGTGACCTCTCATGTTCTATTCTTTTTAGTAATGAGATATACCGTGATTTCCATCATCATATCATTGAAACTCCTTTCGATGGGTTGGAACCATTCCAACTCATCCCAACAAAGATTGTTGATCCAAAAGTGATCCTAGTGAGTTCTCATAATTCACCAGTGATACCTAAAAACATGTAGTAGCAACCCAGCAGAATTGATGGATGAACCTCTAGGTGTAGTTATCGTGTGATCAAATTCCTCTATCGAGAGTCCTGATAGGATGCAGGTCATGGAACCTCATCAAATCCTAAGCATCCATCATATGTCAAACTTAATTAGCTCGAGTCCAATCATGAAGCTCATAAAATTTTTTTCCATAATAATGTTGCTGTAGCCACAGACTTATAGACTCAGCCTCTTAGATCGTATAGGACTACTCAACTACCAAGACCGATAGATCCCCTATAAGTGCACTCTTACTCCTACAGTGAACCTACTGTAGTTAACATCCATTACAAGGATCCATATGGCTAGAGATCTTGTTTATGTGTAGTCAAACTACAGCAACCCTACTGTGAGTAGTCGAGGCATCGCAGGTTAAAGAACCACTCACACAACTATAGCATCGAGAAGTCACCGATGAGTGAGTAGATATTCCTGTGACTTCTCGTTCTTGATCATGCTCAGCACCATTGTTCTCTAACAACCATCTGTACTCTCACTCCAATATCCTCACACTGTAGACTCAGAATTCGTCTACCCAAAGGGAAGCAATCTGTACACCAGTCTACTTGGATAAATCACCGTCTCTGTGATGATTATCAATTAGGAGTTTTTAGGAATTAATCTATAATGATAAATATCTTAAATTCTCAACTCTTGAGAATATGTGTCATTGACTATTAACTCCATAGACGATTTTAGAGCATATTACTCTAGAATGGATATAATTCACTATAATTTAATTCAATAAATCAAACACAAACTTATATCCTGAAAAATTATAATGTGTCATCTAATAATTGACTTTTTAGGTCACACATCTAACATCTATAATACTATGCGACTGGCCAATGGAAATGAATAAATTCTAGTATATATCACTCTAATTGGATAATAGATGTGGAGAGAAAATGATAATCATTATGTTACTTGTCATTACATCACTTCTTATGCCATACAAGAGGACTTGAGAAGGACTTATATAGTTACACATTGTCCCTTGTGTCCCCTTACATGATGCATTTTACCATCCCAAAAGATATAGCTACTAATTAGGCTACATAGAATTTTGATTGACAATACTTGGAAACTCCAGGAGGCATATTCATGACTAATACAATAGCATGACTGCCTTTATATTACACATATTGTTTAAGGTAATCTTTCACTCGAGTGTAGACGACTTCTGGATACAACTGAGAAGCCTCTTCCCCTTCATCTCCTATCTCAAAATTTGTCAAACAACCTTCATAGAAACATGGTAGTAATGCCCAAGTCCTACCTGTGAAGCATAGTCTTGACCTGAAAAGGTGGTATAGAAAGCAAGCAAGCTATAATTTATGCAAGGCACAAGAATGATACCAGTAATCAAAAACCGTAGTTACAAGACTGCAACTGAGTAGTAAAAACTGCATTGCTCCAACTTGGGAATTGTTGTCGCATTGAAGATTGTTAATCCTATGAATTCTTCAACATTTCTTCAATTTCTAAGTATTTTCATGAAGTGTGCCTATAAGACCAATTTCATATGGTCTTCCCCCTCCTTAATGATGAAGATATAATTCAAAATAAGAATATCAATATTGAAGGAATTTTTCCCATGTAAAACGTTGAGTGCATGATACAAATTTTATTCCATCCCGTCTGATTGTCTATTGAATCCCATTGGCTATGAGTTTCAGTATATCATAGAGTCCAGTTACTTATTGTGCTGATGAATTGATGGCTTAAATCACTAAAGTAGTTCTTTGCACTGCTATATTGTCATCAGTAAAATCATAATGCTATAACAACTTCTGATTTCTGTTAATTTACTTTTAATGCTACCTTTAATATTGGTGAGAAAGTCTTCCTCTGAAATACTGCTCTTGCTTAGTTCTTTGCCAATGAGCTCCTCCCATGCCTCAACTACCTCCTTTTGTGAGAGGATGTTTTCTGGTGGCCGGATGTATAATGTTTTGTTGAGCGTGCGGGGGTCATCGATCGTCTTGATGGTGTACATTGCTATATCGTCCTCCTCAACAAAAATTGCTGCCACAAAATCAAATGGGTATTAAAGAATCCTCAACTGGAAATCTCAGTTTTCTGGTTTGTTTGTAGGCCTTCATCTCAGTGAAAATAAGTAACCTCTATCCTGAAAATTTGAGGACATTAGAAATAACAGTGTACTACTTGTTACGCATGGAGCATGGAGCATGGATCCCCTACGGTGCATAGTTTGCACTACAATATCCAGTGCAATGCTCAATGGCCACTACCAAGAGATGGATGGCCATCAACAAACCGCCATGCCTTTATGTGTCATACATGGTATGCCTTGTTTGATGATCATCCATCTCTTGATGGCGGCCATTGAGGGCTGCACTATTTTTCAGTGAGGATCCTAGATCATTATACGTATCTAACACTTAACATACCATTACCATTCTATTTAACAGTGGAATAAGTAAAAGAGGACACCTTAGAGAATAAAAAAGGTGGGGAGACCTACCACCATACCTTCACATTGCCGTCTCCAAGCAAGCAGACACCATCTCTTGATGGAATGATATGCCCTGGTTGGCATAGGCCTCCAACAAAGTAAGCCGCAAAACAATTAGCAGAGACATAGGTGAAGGGGATTCCAGCATCCTCTATGGCCTTTCTCACCACCATTTTATCATCAAACGCCACTCTTCCAGGGCTATTGCATGACCCATCCTTGCAGGATCTATCCCAAACTCTGAAGGCAAGAAGCGCTGCAAAATATGTTGTCTTACATGTGTCTAAACCCTCAATTGAGCTCCAGAATGTAGTCATAATTTGTGTGGCATGGTGCACTCTTTGAGAAATTTTTAAAGAAGCTAGTAATGCAACTATAACGTGGAATTTAACTCTTCAAAATTTCTCCATGACTTCAGATAAATTCATGTGTTGAAGCAAGATTAAGGGCATGTGTGAGTAATTTTATGATTTCTTAAAATAATACAAGTGTCATGTCATGTTTTAGAACCCAATGTCAGCAATTTTGATTTCAAATGGCTGAAAGTAGAATGCAAAGGACTACTAAGAAGCAAAATTAATTTCAACATCTTCAAGCAGACGCTCCCAACAAACCAAAACTACCATATAGCTAACAGCAAGTAGTCTTTTCGAGTCAAATATCTATTAAACATCTATTTGAAACTCATCTTCTTTCTTTTGAGTAACTAGGAGGAAAGGATGATTCCCTCAAGATATATATTAGATAGATAATATGGTATTTACAGTGTCTGTATTTACAGTGATATATACATAATGTTTTGAGGAGTTGATGGTAATGTACCAACAGATTGAGCGGTGGATGTAATGGTCAAGGATTCTGGTTATACATACAAAAATAATGGCAGCAGAGGGTGATCTCGATCTGAAATTTCATAATCTGGAGGTAGAGTATAAGTATCCTATTTGCTATATTTGTACCCGTCAATGAAGAGCGTCAACTTGTTAAGCGTACTTCAGTTTTGCAACTTTACTGACCGGTCCCGGTTGAGGACAAAGGAGGATTTTCACTAGAATTAACCGATATGTTAGCACTTTCTTCTTCATTGCTTGCAAGATGGCTGAGGAAAGCTTCTTCATATGAAATCTCTGCATAGGATTTTTGATTCCATCTTCCTTCGAATCGTAATGTGTCCAGTCAGTGAAGAGATGAGCTATTTTTCTTGCCGTTTCCAATACCGAGTATGCTTCAAAGCGAAAGGTCCTGCTATTTCGTTCCTTCCAAACCATCCATTGAGTAGTGAGAAGAAACGATGCGAATGCCTTACCTTATTCCTTTTGAGACCTTAATAGATCCACTCTATCCAGATTTGAGGGATATGCTTAGGTAGAGGAGGAACATTGGTAAATCTTGTAAGTGTTGACCAAGAGGCGGTGAAATATGAACATTATAATAGTAAATGTTCAGTGGTTTCATCTTCTCTATAACATAGTATGCACTGCTTTTCAACTTACACACCTTTTTTAGCAAATTTTCTGCAGTTAGAATTTTATTCTGGTAAATTAACCAGCCAAAAATTTTCACCTTTTCGGGCATTGTTAATTTCCAAAGTGTTTTATCTAGGATATGTC
Organism: Elaeis oleifera; assembly: GCA_000441515.1. Lineage (NCBI taxonomy): Eukaryota > Viridiplantae > Streptophyta > Magnoliopsida > Arecales > Arecaceae > Elaeis > Elaeis oleifera. The sequence goes on along the minus strand of KE505154.1, from coordinate 114,001 downwards.
GAACACCGCCATCAATCAAAAAGTGATAACAATTTTTGATTGAAAATCTTCCATTGTTGCTCCATCTCCAAATTCTTTGATCCGGTTCCCCTGTTAATGATCTATCCGACAAGATTTCTGCAAGTTTTTGAAAGTCGTCGGATGCTACATAGCTTAGTGGTCTGCCAAAGTGAACCTTCCAATCATGGCTTGAAATGAACTGAGAAATGTTGATTTTTTTGTTGAAAGCAAATGCATATAGATCAGGGAGGGTGAAGTTAAGAGCTTCTCCTCTTATCCAAATATCATATCAGAAGGATGTGGATGTTCCTTTATCGACATTTGAGATGGTGAAAGCCCGAAATAATCGTGCAAATTTGGTAACTCCCTTCCAGAAGAGTGATGTTCCGCTAGAAATATTTTATAAGCAAGCGGAGGCAAAGAGGACTGGTAATATATCCTGAAAATTAGTTATGACCATGATTTATCAGGATTTGTAAAAAGATTCCACCACCATTTTAACAACAATGAAATGTTCATGAGTTTGATGTTGGGACTCCCAATCCTCTCATGTTCTTAGGTCTACAAACTGTTGCCCAACTTATCAAGTTCTTGATTTTTCCGTATTACTGATTTTCACTCCATAGAAATCTATGGCAGTAGATATTGATTTTGTTAATAATTGATTCTGGCAGTATGAACATTGACATCCAGTACATCGAGATGGCGTTAAGAACAGAACATACTAAAGTTTGGCATCTGACCAATGACAGGGTGTTTTTTTCCATCCTGCTAGTTTTTTATCTAATTGATCCAAGATAAATGACCAATCCCTTGCTTTCAAAGAGGAGCTATATAACAGTATTCCTAGGTAGTCAATCGACAGCTGAGCAACAGTACATCCAAGCATCCTCGCATAAGTTTCCAAGATGTTGTTTGGCAGATTTAAACCAATGATATTGGACTTAGCAAAGTTGACTTTCAAGCCTATCAACGATTCAAAGTTATATAGGATGATTTTGATAGTGTTAATGTCCTTTTTTTTGATGAGCTGAAGAGGATGGTATCATCAGCGTATTGTAAGTAGGTGAGTGGTTTGTTTAAATCAAGAGAACCAAGGTTATTAATCATCTAGTTAGCCGCCACCAACTTAAGCATCCTGTTTAGGACATCAGCGACTAAAATAAATAGTAAAGGAGAGAGAGGATTATCTTGCTTTAGTCTTTTTTTGCTTCGAAAAGACCTTCCCTTAACTCCATTTATAATTAGTGAGGAGGTATTTGTTTTGATGATCGATGACACCCATTGTCTCCAACGAATTCCAAATCCTCTTTTCTCCATGAGCTGATTAAGAAAGAACAATGAGATGTTGTCAAAAGCTTTTCAAAGTCAATTTTGCACATGATACCTTTCTGCTTGAATCTCTTTTAATATGATACAATTTCGGCAGCTGTTGTCTAGCACTCATGTATCGTTCAATCCTTGATGAAGGAAGATTGATTTTTGAAATTAGAGAGTTAATAACTTCTCCAAGCTTTGTAGCAAGCACCTTAGAGAAGATTTTAATTATGCTCCCCTCTAAGCTGATGGACCGAAAGTCTCTAACATCAGTGCATTCCTTCTTCTTTGGAATAAGCACAATATATGTGTTATTTATTCAAGATAAGTCCAAAGAAGAGTTGTGAATACTTTTGAAAAAGCTAAGAATAACAGATTTAATGTGCTGCCCATGTTTTGAAAGAAAGATAATGGAAACTTGTCCGGATTAGGCGTCTTGTCTTTTGCAAGGTTAAAGATAGCTTCTTTATTTCTTCTTCGGAAAAGGGCCTCTCAAAAGATCTAAGGTCGATATTATCAGAATACAGAGATTCCCAGTCGGCTGCCACCAGGGGGTCTTCAACAGAATCTAGTAGTTTAGTGTAGTAATCTTTAAACGCCTTGTGTATACCCGATTGATCATTATACAGGTTACCATCCTTCTGAATTGAATCTATGTTATTTTTCTGTCTGTTGGAAGCACAAAAATGAAAGAATTTAGTGTTCTTATCTCCATTCATGAGCCACAATTGCCTAGATCTCTATCTCCAATATACTTCCTCTTGATAAAGCAATGTCGGAAGCATATTTTTAAGTTTTGATCTTTCATAATTCTCTTCATCAGTCAAATTGCGGTCTTCTTCGATGCAATCTAATTCATTAATTTTCAACTCTCTATCCTTCTTTCGATTCCAAATATTTCCAAAGATTTTCTTATTCCAAGCTCTCATTTGAGAACGTAAGTACCGAAATTTCAGTACAATTGCAGAGATTACACCTTGTGATGTTGGTGCAGCGTCCCACCAAATCTCAACCTGCTTGTGGAAGTCTGGATGCATGTACCATGTGTTCTCAAGCCAAAAAGGCTTGAAAAGTTTTGACCCTGGTAAAATCTTTACAGAAAAAGCAATTAGGAGAGGTGTGCGGTCAGATGTGGTATATACTAGTGGGGAGAGTGAAGTCTGAGGGGAATGGTTGTGCCATTCTGCTGAGATGAAGCATCTGTCTAATTTTGCCAAGCTAGCATTCTGTCGAAAATTAGATCAAGTGTACTTCCAGCTGGGAGAGTTGATCTCAATGAGTTTCAGTTGGAATAAGCAGTCATTGAATTCAGCAGAAGCCATTCTGCTACTGGTTGCCCCCCTTCGGTCAATGCTGAAACGAGTAACATTAAAGTCCCCGAGCACCACCCAGGGACCCAAGAAGTTCGACTTGATGAAATGGAGTTCATCAAAAAGGTTATAGTGATCGTAACGATGGTGAGGGCCGTAAACATTGGTGAGGAACCATTTGAATCCATTATTAATCGAAGTGAAAGAGGTAGGGATGCAGAAGTCCCCCGTGTGAGCAGGAGCTCCAATAACAGAGGTTGGGTCCCAACAAGTTAGCAAACCGCTGGAAGATCCATTGGCAGGTTTGTAATGCCATTCAGATAAAATATGCCACAGGTAGATCTGACAAGTGAAGGATTTATATTCTCCAACTTAGTTTCTTGAAAACAATTAATGTGCATTTGGACTGTTTGACTATGTTTTTAATAATTCCTCTCTTCTTCGGTCTACCGAATCCTCTGACATTCCAGAATAACATTGTCATAGAAGATGAAGAAGAAACAACAAGAAGTAATAGGAAGTGAGAACATAGATGAAATTAAAGTACTTCAACTGTGGAGGATTTCTTGCATGGTAGAATAAACAGCTTGTGACCAAAAGTTAAGCAAACATAATTGCCTAGATTTAGAAAAGCTAACGGCTGAATAAGAACATGATTAGAGGGCCGCGAAGAACACCAAAAAGTTGCTACCATTGCTGATGCTGACCAAAAACAAGCTGTTACCATTACTGGGGCAGATATAAGGGACCTCCACACCATTTGCAGGCACTAGACAACATTTTGAGGAACCTTGGTGGCTGCAAGGTTCCGGCACCTTAGGAGCTCCATCTGGCGGAGCTTCAGAATAACCCCTTCAGTGGAAACTGTGACACCACACAGTTTGGAGTACTTGATGATCTCTACAGGAGTGAGCGAATTGATGAAGAGCACATCTTGGTCATTCAAACTGCTGTTGATGAGACCAAGAGCTTTCAGTTTTTTAGCCCGGAGTCTCGGGCTTCGCCTACAGGGATTGAAAGTCGAGGGGAGTTGAGAGGTATCTCGTTAGAGTTCTTCCAGAGGGCTGACATCAATATTGAAAAGACTATGGAGACAGGGATAGGTTCTAGGAGCGAGGGAGTGACCATTTGATAAGAGGTGAATGCGTTGGAATGGTCTCAATCATGGTAGGGCTGTAGTCTGTACGAGTTGTGTTTTGGGCAGTGTGAATAGGAGAGTAGACCAAATCATATGGAAGAGAAATTTTGAATTTGAAACAGGATCGACTGGTAGTCGTTGGTGACGGATCAGAAGTTAGCTGATGAGGTGTTGGGGTGGTCATTGGTGATGAGATGCACTGGGAGGGGATGTTTGAGGGAATAAAAGACTAGGTGTTAGGATGCGGAGAGTATAGGCTTGAATGAGGTGGTACAAGGTGGTTGAGAGGTCTAAACCTTTGTCAGAGAGTAGGGATGAGCTATCACCAATAGTTCGGGACTCAGAGTCTTGGTGCCGCCGGCGATCGTCGGCATCGGGCACATCCTTTATAGAAGAGGCGGATCTAGGTTGCTAGAGATGGAGCTTCCAGGCACCTGGAGATTGATTCTTACCAGGAGAGCCGAACTAAAGTTGCGTTCGCTCTCATCAAGGTCGTCGAAGTCTTCATCGTTGGAGGATGCTCCATCAAACGGTGGGAATTCGAGCCTTGCGAACTTGATGGTAACCCGAACCGCATACATTCGAGGACTGATCGTGACATGAAGTACTCAGGAACAGCTGTGGGATCCTCATAGTAAAATTGGGTGTCGAAACTTGTAATATCGTCTCACCGAAGGCTTGATCTGCTGGCCCGAAAAGGGTATCCAAAACTGAAAATAATAGTAGCTACAGACTCGGCATTCCAGCATATTGGAGGAAGGTCATGGAGAGAGGCACACACCTTGTAACAAAGATTATGAGTCCTGGCGCCTCTGTGTTTGTGATGGCCCGACCCAAGCTCAGGCCCGGCCAGAATCAGCCAGCCCAAAACACAAAAAAAAAAAAAAGAAGAAAGGAAAACAAGGGAGAAGA
>KE505154.1:83284-96263 GCA_000441515.1 Elaeis oleifera | reverse complement strand
ATATATATATATATATATATGTGTGTGCGCGCGCGCGCGCGCACGCGCGATATGATGTCAATGATATCTTGTTTTAACTTGCTAACAAATAAGTCTGCTCTGAACAATTTATGTTTCATACCTCATGTTCAGCGGTCAAGAAATTATTCACCATGGACCATTAATAATTTAATTTTTTCTTCCCTTTTTTCACTTTTTTGTGTAATAACAAGACTTGCTATGATGTATTTAATTCTTTTTTCTATCTTCAAACTAATAAATTATTAGTGATTCATGATAAATCCAGTCTAATTAATAATTTATCCTACCAACCACTCCATCTATCCCTCAAAAAATTATTGGTTGAACTAGATCCACCACATCTTTTTTTGGATCAGTTCAACCAATAATCAATGCATCTAAAAGCACTAACAAGGGGTGAAAGGTCGTTGATTTACTCTCCTCCACATCGCTTTGGTGGGCTCCACCCTATCCCATCCCTTTTATTCTTTTGTTGGTCCCTTCTTCCCCTTCTTTGGTAATTAGAACCTCTCTGTTCTTTTCCCCCTCTTCCTTTGTCCTCTTCTTCCAAATTAACCATGGCTACTTTTTTTGTTTGCCATCATCTTCCCTTGTGGCCTCATCAACTCCTACTTTTTCATCCTTTAAAGCTCTTGGCATGGCTTGATTTGTTTTCTATATAGCTTCCTTGCTGAAGCCAATAGAGAGTACTCTCAAGAAGGATTGATGATAAGCGAGTTGTAACTAGTAAGGTAGCCGACATGACCAGCATAGAGACAGTATTTGTTCCTTCTATGTAGTTGGCGATGGCTTCATCACTACAGAGGAGCTGAAGGAGTCAGTCAAGAGGTTGGGGCTTTCCAACAGAAGAAATGAGACGGGCTCATAGACCTTGAGGAGTTTGGAGAGCTCCATGATTCAATAGGGAGAGGTTGTTGGGTGTGACGAGGAGGAGAAGATGGTGAAAAGAGGGTAGAGAGACAAAGAAGAGGAAGAAGAAGAGGAGATGGAGTTGAGAGTGGCCTTTGATGTGTGACGAGAATAGGGATGGGTGGATAATGGTGGATCGGTTGTGATGTTGGCTTCCCTGAGACTAAAGCGAGGGGTGACGATAGAGGATTGCTGGTGTTGCAATAGATTTTCAACTGGTACAGGAGTTGCTAGAGTATGGTGGCGTCTATAGAGATGGTGGTGATCGGACCTGCAAATAAGTCTTTGATCGGAGTTGGTTCGGCGGAGATACTCCGACACTCAAGTCAGAAATTTGAAACAAATGGTAAGGAGTGTGCATTGAGAGCTGCCTCCCTTAGGGGTCCTCGGGTTATGTCTATTGATATAGATCAATATTAGAGCAAATCCGGTGCACAACTGGCCTCTCTCAAGAGGGGTATGATTTGATAGGGCCTTATCTGTTGCACAGTCAGCCACCTTCTGAGATAGCATAATTTGATGGAACTTTATTCGATGTGCAACTAGCCACCCTCTGGGATGGCATGATTTGATGGGACTTTATTTGGTGTGCAGCTAGCTGCCCTCCTAAGATGGCATGATTTGATAGGACTTTACGGGGGTCTCCTACCAATCTTTCCAAATGTGGCGGTCAGTAGGAGTCGAAGGGAATGTGACTTGATGCTCGTCTCACATGCTATCAGGAATGAGGATCGATAATGATATTGGGATCATGACTACAACAAAAATGATCATTAGAAGCATTTTTAAGTACCAATATATGGGACAGAAAGAATGCCACAAATATCTTTAACGATATTTTTGTGGCATTTTCTTATGTACCATCTTAAGCTGGTGCCAACAATTAATTATCAATATTTTTAATAAATATTGATAAATTTTTTTATTTTAGTGACATATGTAAGTGCCTTTAAAATATTAATATCAGTATTTTTTATATGCTGATAAAAATTATCAAAAATAAACTATATATATCCTAAAATTAGGATAAAAGAAGTTTCAAACTAATGATCTTTTGTTTGAGTGACAAGCTCTTAACAACCAACCTATAACTTGTATTATAAATATATAAATATAGTTTATTTAACTTATTAACATATATTCATATGATTAAATAAGTAATACTAAGAATATATATGTATAATAACATATTTTACGAGATCGGTATGACTAAATAAAGTCCTATATAAACAATAATAATTTAAAATTTAGTAGTAATTTTTTAAAATCTCATAAATTATGATATTATTTACCAATATATTAGTTAAATACCATAATACTAGTTTTGATTTCCCTCACTTCAAGTAATATGGTATAAAATACAAATTCATAATAGTAATTTATAATAAAGTGCTATTAATAAAAATATTTATTGAAAGATAGGGCATTTTATCAAAATATAGTAAAAATAAGATTTTAGCGACATATAACAAGAAATGCCACAAGTAATTTTCCGCCAAAAATTATTTCTGTTGTAGTGTGATCAAGATCACCCTCCTTGGCTTGGCAATTTATGAATGAAGATGCTGGTGAGAAGTCGAAAACTTGTGTATAGGTTAGTGGCCGATGTAAGGGTTAGCGGCTGATGTGAGGATCAGTGGTCGATGTTTATAGAGGGAGAGATTTGGTCGAGCGGATAAGTCCGAGCCGTTTAATCTCTAGGTGAACTATCGCACTATTTTGAGGGTTTAGGCTTTGATTTGTCAAGTCACTTTGGTTATGTTTTGGATGCTTTTTGAGATTCTCTTTGGATGCATTCCGAGGATCTCGACCTTGGGGATCTTAACTAAAGTCAAGGTATCTTGAAGTTATTGATGTCGGTTTGGTCAAGACCTTGAAAGTCTTGGTTGGAATCAAGATGTTTCTAAGGGATCAATTTTTTAGTCTGTTAAGCCTTTTCTGCACTTATCCATTTATCGCCTCATAAGTTTAGTGATCTTTAAGGAAGGAGGGATGTTTTCGAGGGAAGATACTTGGAAAGCATCATCGGACCTGTCTCGGATAGCCATGTGGCAAGTTTCGACGAGTTTCAAGGCATCTTCATGAGTTGTTCCATGAGACCTTGAATAGATTAGGGTGTGACCAAGAATTGCATCACTAGCTATCTTAGAATTGGCCAGATGATGCAATCTGGTTGGTGGGTATTGGGTTTACACCATCCAAGATTGGTATAAATGGGCCATTTGCCTGGTGGGATGTCACTATATTCGTCAGAGAATATTCTTCTTTCTATCATTTTGCAGCATGGAGCCGTCACTGCGATCTGTGAAGCAGGCCTTAAGGAAGAAGATGGCTGTTGAGCCTTCATCTAGAAGGGCAAAGGGCACTCGACTGGGGTCTCCCACCCTCAGGACCTTCATTGATGCTTTGTCTCCTCTCTAGGCTTCAGAGGGGTCAGCCAGGACCATTCCCTCGGTCGTCAATAGTGTGTGGCACTCCGGGCATGTGGTGGATGCTTCTGTCGAAGCCAACCTCCATTGTATTAAGAAATACAAGGCCTCAGCGGACTTCAAAGGGGAGCTTCCCGAGGTATGATGGTGGGGTTCATCTAGGCTTTGAGGACTATAATACTCGTATGAAGTGCATAGTTCTGAAGCTTGACCTCAGGCACCTTCGCCCCAGCAACAATGATAAGGAGGTCAAAATTCTCCTTTGACAAAGACTCGGTCTTCATCTTTATCTATTTTTGGTGTCTTTTCTAGGTACCTTTTGTAAATGAAAACTTTCATAATAAAATATTGTTTTGCCATGTGTACCTTTTCTTTGAACATCCTTTGATCTTTTATGTTGCAAATATGTTTTGCCGAAGCCTTTGTCATTATAATCTCATACAATTGTCAAGTCAAGGGCTTCAGGTGATGTCTGATCTTGATCGTCGGAGGATCCTCCTTAGATATCTAGATTCTCCTTCATGAAGATCGTAGTCTGTCTAATGAAGACTACTGAGGTCCTTTTCAAACTAACTTTTCGACCTCATTCTTGTCGAGTCATTTTTGTTAGTTAATTTGGCCTCGGTCCTCATCATCGGGTCATTTTCGAGAATTTTCATTTGTGGGAGATTCTAACTTGGATCAGGATATCTCTCTATTATCAGTGTCTTGATGACTAGTATTCGAAGGTCTCAGTCCTTAAGCCAAGATATCTCTGAAGGATCGATCTATCCTTCTAGTCATCGGGGTTCAAATAACTGTTCGAATATTCCATGATTGCAGTCTGTCCGATGGAGACTTTTAAGGTCTTTTTTGAATTGACTTTCAACCGCATTCTTGCTAAGTCATTTTTGTCGATTAATTTGACCTCGATCTTTATCATCAAACTATTTTTGAGACCTTTCATTTGTGGAGGGTCCTAACTTAGGTTAGGATATCTCTCCATTGTTGGTGCCTTACCAACTAGTATTCGGTGGTCTCAACCCCTAAGTCAAGGTATCTTCGAGAGATCGATCCACTGAGCTAGTCATCGGGGTTCAAATAACTATCCAAATATCCTGTGATCATAGTTTGTCTAATAGAGACTTTCGAGGTCCTTTCTGAACTAACTTTTCGACTGCATTCCTATTGAGTCATTTTTGTTGGTTAATTTGATCTCGATCCTTGTCATCAGGTCATTTTCAAACTTTTCATTTATGGGAGGTCCTAACTTGGATCAGGATATCTTTCCATCATCATTGTCTTACTGACTAGTATTTAGAGGTCTCAACCTCTAAGCCAAGATATCTCTGAAGAATCATGTGCTAGAGAGTAAAATTCCTTGGACATTCAATGCTTGGTATCTTCTAATGATGATGACCTATCGAGGAGGATGACTAAGGTCCTAATTCCTAGGAGGTGTGGTCTTTGAGACCTCTCCTTTGATGATATGCATCCCACAGTCAGAGGACAGTTGGGATCTTGATTCCCAAGAGGCACAGTCTTTGAGGCCTCCCCTCTAACAACACGCATCCCACGATCAAAGGAAGTGGTTGGGAGTGATCAGACCCGATGCTTCTATAAATGGAGCCTATCTTCTTGGGCCTGAAACCACCTAGTCATCTATTGCTATGTCACTTTTTTTTAGTATCGTAGAGGTGTCACCGCTTACTTCCATTCTACGAGACTTTCTCGTACCTTCTCATGGCCAAAGTCTGCCTTAAAGGAACTTCTTGGTGGGCATCTTCTTTGGCATGGGAGGTATTGGGAACATCCACCACTCTATCCATTGAGTTGCAGTGGCAGACGCGGGGGCTGCTTTAAGATCTCACTCTATAGGAGGGTCTTTGACCTTTCTAGAGGGCAGTCTTTCCCCCTAGTGAGAAAAGCCTTCAAACCTATCTTGGAGGTGCATGGTGAAGGTGATCATCTCTGTGGATGGTGGGGCTGACATCATCGAGCATTGTGCCTTTCATCACATCGACCCAATTTATGGCATGAGCAGTAGCAGAGCTTCTATTTTTCTCTTCTTTTTTTTTGATGGACTTTATCTGATTAAAGCCACTTTGTAATGAGTTTCTTTTGAATGAAATATTCTTTTGTTGTGCTGATCTGATGTCCCTACCAGATGCTAGTTCAAACTTTCATTCAAAGTTGAGTTGTATGGGCATCCTCTCAATCCATCTGAGGGGTACCAAATGGCCATGCGGGATCCCCGAATGGTTAGCCCCTCTATCGTTTCTACTCGACTTATCCGTAGATAAAGAGCATCAGATGATCATGGGATCCCTGGAGGGTTACTCCCTGTCATCGTCATCTTCAACCTCTGCTTGACTCATCCATGGATGAGGAGCACCAAATGACCATGGCGTCTTCGGAGGGTTATCCCTTGTCATCGTTATCTTTAGCCTTTGCTCAATGCATTCATAGATAAGGAGCACCAAATGACCATATGGGATCCCTGAAGGGTTAACCCCTTCATCATTATCCGACTTTCTTGACTCGTGTGAAATCTATATGAAATTTAAAGGATAATTTCATTAATGAAAGTGAATAATTATAAGTCTTACTGGTAGTTCATTTGAAGATTCTCGATATTTTCAGTCCTAAGAGTGCTGTCAACTATGTCTTCTAGCCTTCTATCGACTCCAAGGCCTGAGATCATATTGATCACACCAGCTATTGGTTGGTTGTTGTTATTCTCCTTGTTGGACTGGCATCGAGGTGGCTCCTTGGGTGCTCGATCTTATTGCTCTCAAATATACTTACCGAGATAATCCCTTCGGATGAAAGCCTCGATCTCATCCTTTAGTTGAGGCATTCTTCGGTGTCGTGACCATGATCACGATAGAAGTGGCAATACTTTAGCTTGTTCCATCGGACTAATGGGATCTTCATCAATGGGGTCAGTGAAAGTAGCCTTCAACCTCAATTTCATAAGGATCTGAGATCGAGGGGTGGCCAATAGGGTGTAGTTGTTGTAGTGCCGAGGTGGACTCTATGGTCATGGAGCTTTCGCCAGTCAAGAGAATTCTAGCATAGTCTAGTTCGGATGTGCATCTTCCCGCACATGCTTCCTTTTGCTGAAAGCTCAATCTTCGTGTCACGTGATCTGACCCTCTTTGGCCTGCATTTACTTGTGGGCTCGAGCTAGGAGGTCAGCATCCTCCTTCAGATATATTTTGTCAAGGGAGTAAATAAGGCAATTGTTACAGAGGCCTCATTTTAAAGCCGATATGACGATAGTCTCATCTAGATTATGTATTCTAATGTGGCCATGTTGAAACATTCTACATAGTCGTGCAGAGATTCTCTCTCTTCCTAGTGGAGGAAGAAGAGACTATCCAAGGTTCTTGATTGGACTTGGTTGTTGCTAAAATGGGCAACGAACTATCATCCAAATTGCTGAAGGAAGAGATGGACCTTGGCTAAAGACTAGAGTACCTAGTTTGCACTGCCTTCCTCAGGATTGTAGGGAAGGCAAGGCAGAGGAGGCCGTCCAAAGCATCCTAGAGCATCATGAGGGCCTTGTAGCCCTCCAAGTGGTCTAGAAGGTCAACGGAGCCATCATATAGTTCCACCGTCGGCATCCTGAATTGACTCAGGATCAGCTCTCAGAGGATGGAGCAGATGAAGGTGGCTGGGAGCTAAAGCCGAGGATATCATTGTTTCCTCTGTTGTCCATCTGGACCTCAGTGAGTCGACGTTCGATCTCACAGACCTTCTGCTTGAGATATTCATCCTGGTTTGACTGCTCTAACTGGAGAGCATAGCATGGAGTCGAGTCCCCACTAGAAGAAGTAGGAGACCATCAGCATCATGGATCGCGAGTGGATCCATGGTGGGAGGGCAGCTGCCAGTCGGGAAGATCGATCGGTGTGCCCCTCGAAGAGGATTCTTCAAGATCGGAGATTAGTCTCGGTAATTGTGCCTGGATGGCACTGCTAAGGGAGTGGGTTGAGGTGGTCGTCGCTACTCCATGGCTTATTGTAGGTGCTAGACAATGCTTGTCTGTGCACAGACCTAGCAGACCAGGTGGTCAAATTGCTGGGGTCCTGTCATCATGGGCGATTGCTCTGGTTCCATTAGTCGGTGAGAGACGGACGACTCAGCAGCTCCACCCCAGCCTCATCGAGTCAATGGCTGACAGAAAATGGAAGAGCGGCATGGTATACTCTCTTTCAAATTGGGTTGCACACCCTTCTCTAGCATAAATTTATTGCGGCAGATTTTTTGATTGGTACCTGAGTTGTTGGGGTATGGTAGCATCCGACGGAGGTGGCAGTAACTGAACCTGCAAATAAGTTATGATCGGAGTTGGCTTCGGTAAGAATACTCCGATGCTTAAGTTAGAAATCTGAAACAGATGGTAAGAAGCGTGCGTGCGAGTTGCCTCCCTTGGGGGGTCCTTGGTTATGTCTATTTATAGATCGATGTTAGAGCTATCCAGTGTACAGCCAGCCACTCTTAGGAGGGTGTGATTTGATGGGGCCTTATCTAACGTGCAATCGGTTGCCCTTTAGGATGGCATGATTTATTAGGACTTTATCTGACATGCAGCTAGTTTCTCTTTGGGATGGCATGATTTGATGAGACTTCATCTGGCACACTACCAAGCACTCCCTGGGATGGTATGATTTGACAGCACTTTATGGGGGTCTTTTGCCAATCCTTCCAAATGTGGTGGTCAGCGGGAGTCAAAGGGAACGTGACTCAATGCCCATCTTGTGTGCTATCAGGAATGAGGATCGATAATGATGTCGGGGTCAGGACCCTCTTCTTAGATTGGCAATTTATGAATGAAGGTGTTGGTGAGAAGTCAGAAACCCATGTATAGGTCAGTGGCCGATGTGAGGTCGGTGATAACCAGAGTTCGTCCGTATCTTTAGATCAGGCATCGGAGTTTTGCTTATAGAAGGATCCATATCAATAATGGGACTTCATCCTTGGTTGCTGGCGGAATCCTGACCTAGAGGCCAGGGTTGGGGTCGACTCGGCAGTCGGCAAAAGCCCGATTTGAGGGTTGGTGAGAGTCCAAGTTAATGTGATCACTCTGCCTTGGCTTCTTGTGACGGACCCATCATTATCTAGGCATCTCGCCGCCCTAGGATTTCATGGGATGAATCCTGAGGCCCATGGCTGATGTGGTATGACCTCATAACAGTTGGGATATGATAAGGTCGGTGGACTTGGAGGAGGATGGCACGGGGAACTTTAGGGAGTTCACGAGGATGACGGTGGAATTGGTGGGAAACTTTTCTGATGGATTATTTTTTCTTTTTTTTTTTAAACTTGATTGTTGATTTTTCCCTTAGTCAATGCCTTTAGATGTGTTGATTATTGATTGAACTGGTGCAAAAGCAACATGGTGGACCTTTGGTTCAACTGCATGTTTATGAAGTCTGCATAAACAAATGGTTGTGACTGGTAGCGTGCACGGCCACATAGTGGATGCTATGTTGGATATATTTCTCCCAAACAACCCAAGGTTTTATCCCATTAATATAAAATTAGTTGCTTATACAATATAAATGATATTTTTGCTCATATAATCTCTGATAATATCAACTAAAGTATATTGATATATCAGCTAAGAACCAGTATAGCTTGATATATTGTTCAAAATTTTCTAATTAGTTTTATAAACTTTTTATTATTTGTAATTGTTAATGATTCAAATCAATGTTATAAACGGGAGATTACTATAATTGCCGAGATTGCAATATCCTGAACGAGAATGATATTTATGTTAAATTTTTCATAATTATCCTCTAAGAAAATTCCTGTAATACTATATGTAACAAATTTCGCTAACTGTATAACTTGGACTAACATCATCTAGTGGATTAGGATGTTTGGTTTAATTGTACAATAAAATCTCATTAAAATTTCTTAGAGCTATATCAATCCCTGACCAATGATTTGCTTGGGGACAAACGTTTTTGTTGGTTAAGGTCCAAAACAATGTAATCAGTACAACCACAAAGTTGGAAAGCTGGTAGAAATAAATTATAAATTTATTAATTATATGAGCAATTCTAGATCAAAATTTTAACATAGAAAACATAGGTCAGGAGATCATCCATCATCGAAATTGATGGATATCAACAAATATTTTTCTTGCTAATATTTAACATGTCTCAATTATACAAACAATTTGTGGTCCCTAACAACAAAATTAATGGTCCATAAAGGGAGAAGATAAAGTATCCTTTGGAGAACAGGCATACCTGAAACCATAGAAATGGCTGGTGAAAGCTACAAGCTATAGAACATCCGTGGAAGTTATTAGCTAACAAAGTTAGTAGGGATTTTCATGGTTGTACCAAAAATCTAAGGTCATATCCTTCACTAACATATGAAGGTGAGGAAAGGATACCTTTTTATCATTTTCTTCTTTTACATGCAACCTCTCTCTTTATACATTAATTCAATATGATTTTTTTTTCTTTTTTTAATAAGTGTAATTAAAGATTTCTCTTAACCTAGAAAATTCCTATAATTATCGCAATAAAATTTATATAAAGCTTCTGCAAGTTAAGCAAGGTACATTGTCTGTTGCTGAATGCACTGAGCAATTCAATGAATTAAGTAAAAAGTGTGTGATTATTGATAATGATGAACACCACACGGCAAGATCCCATTATGGCCTATGAACCGACATAAAGGGTAATTTGGCATTTATCGATTCAAGACTGATGAGGCCTTCCTTCAATATCTACAGTTAGAGAAAGCCATCATCCTATGAGCTAGATGCCCAGCTCTCAAGCCAAAGGGACGACTGCTTGACCACCTGCTTGTACTACATGTACAGTACCCCAGACACCAAGCAAGGTGATGAGGTCCAAGATGGTTCTCCCAAGAAAGATATAGATCAAATTGAATGTTTTAGATATCACAAGCAGGGTCACTATGCAAATAAATTCCCTACCCATGGCCTGAATCACTGCAGTATGGGAGAACCTTTCTATGAGGCACATGGTCATTTCTTTAAGGATAACCATGGAAGACTCTACTGAACCTATTGCCTCAACTAATCAACTAGCATATGATAAAGTAGAGGTGCGCCCATGTCCTTATCCAACTCGCCACCTCAAAAGATGATGTGCAGGACGACCAGCATCTAGTTAATATATGCTATTGCAAGGTGGAATGTTGTTGCAGGATAATTGCCCTATCATTGATGATATATAGTAGTTGATAGAATCCCAAAGATTTTTTCAAATTTTTACTAATAGAATTCTAGAGATCCTTCAAACCTTCTACATTTATTTGCATATTTGCCATGATTACTTGGTCAATTTGGATAGCTCCATCATGAATTAATTTGAGATTTGATAAGAATCCTAGAGATTTTTCAAACTTCCTACATTTACTTGGTCATGTTTGGCAGCTTTGTCATAGATCGATTTTCGAGATCTAATAGAATCCCAAAGATTGATTTATGAGATTTAGTCAAGTTGGACAGTTTTGTCATGGATGGGTTTATAGGATCTGATACAATCCTATAGATTGATTTATAAGATTTGAATACATACTGAATTGATTTTATAAATATGTTGAATTTATACAAATGATGATATATATACCTCTTTGCTATGCTCAATAAAATAAGGCCATTCTAATCTATCTTTCTTCATGATACCAGAGCAAGATGCCAAGGTTTGCATATCTCTCTCTATATTTTTTTATATCTTCAAAATATATTTCTCTCTATCATATCCTATGGCCTCACCCATATCAAACAATGAAATCTCTACCTCTTCTCCATACTATTTACACCCATCTGATAATCTAGATGCAGCCTTAATGTCCCGGTAAACGTGGGACGTTTGAAGAAAATCTTTGGGATTCTATCATTAGTAGCATGAATATACCCTCTAAGAAGCTTCTTGGGAAACTTAATTTGAAGGCAATGCCTCATCCAAAGCCCTACAAGGTTCCCAGGGTCAATAATTCCGTGATCTCTATGAGCCAAAATAGGTATATTTAAAATAGGTAAAGGATCCATCGATGAGGTTTGGTGCAATATTCTCCCCATGAATTTCAGCCGTATTCTATTTACTTATTTTTGGCTCTATGATAAAGTGTCGCCTATCAGCGATCTGTCCCAAACTTGTCTTGCCTGTGTCTAAACCCTCAACCCTCAATTGAGCTCAGAATGCAGTTAAATTTGTATGGCATGGTGCAGTTTTTGAGAAATATTTAAAGAAGCCAGTGATGCAACTGTAACTTGGAATTTAACTCGTCAAAATTTCTCCACCACGCCTTTAGATAAATTCATACATAATTAAGGTTATATTGGAAAATTTTTATGATTTCTTAAAATAATACGGGTGTCATGTCATGTTTTAGAACCCAATGTAAGCAATTTTGATTTCAAACCTGGTGAGGGCCGCCTGGCTAAAAGTAGAATGCAACAGACTTTTTAATAATATAGAAGAAGCAAAGTTTCAACTTCTTCAAACAGACGCTCCCAACAAACCAAAACTACCATACCTAACACCAAGTGACCTCTTAGAGTCAAACATGTATCCAAGACTCATCTTCTTTCGAACAACTCTCTCTCTTAGTGCCATCTTTCCTTCGGGGCTGCCCTCAGCAAGGGTCAAGCCAGCCCCCCACCTTTTACTTAAGTCTGGGTGGCTGAGCCTCCTTTAACATTAAAAAAAAAAGAGAGGAAAAGATCTAAGCAACTTTGGTAGGATGAGTCTATATAATTGCTATACACATATTCATACCAATCCTTACAATACATGCATACATCACTAATTTAAGCAGTCTTACATAGACCTGGATACAAAAATCTGATTCAGATAGATATGTGTCCAAGTATCTGGTTTGGCAAAAAAGAAAGAAAACAAGACATAAAGATATTTAGGATAATTATAATTTAACCATGTATTTACATATTTAAATATTATTTTATTTGAATTTGGAAAAGAAATATTAAGAAGATATTATCTATTGAGATATTTTGATGTACATGTTTCTCATTATTTGCTGATCATTAAAATGATTGTTACTTCTACCATCAAAATGGAAGGTCAAACTTACTAATGGAAGAGCAACTTTCCATTAATCTTTACAAATTATATTCGACACGAATTTTCGGAACCAGGCATGAGCATCCCCGAAACACAAGATAGAGGTATAATATTCTCTTTCCTTCTTTTTTGTTACTGTTATATATAGATAGAGAGAGAGAACCCAAGGCCTTTTTAATTTCTATATTAAATAAAAATTTGGGGATCATACCTTGATGTTTCCAGTCTCTTTTATTGCATCGACAAGCTTGAGCTGAAGGAGGATTTGGTGGCTAGCTCTTGATGTACACACCAGATATGGCACATATATATGACCACGTCTACTTGTTTTATGGCATCCACAAGGCTTTGGTGAATGAGCCTTCGACGAGGTGAGCATCTTGTTTCTTGAAGGACATGAGCATTTGGACCTTGTCGATGTCTGCACCAATCCCCCGCCGGTGGAGGACAAAGGTAGGATGTCCATTATCCAAGCTTGCTCTCACATTAATCCTCCTCCCCAGGTATCCAGTTCCCCCTACCACAAGAACCCTACTCCTCTCTCTCTCTCTCTCT
>KE505154.1:61750-79079 GCA_000441515.1 Elaeis oleifera | reverse complement strand
GAAAGAAAAGTGATTCTGAAATATTATGGATTATTGATTATGCATATGTTCAGTAAAATTATGATACAAAATATTTTGATATAGATCGAATTTATGTTCTCAGCCTAACTATATTTAGTGGGTCCCGTCAATGGGGATTATACGTTGGTACTCAGTGGACCTTGCCAGTGAGGGTTGTGCGCTGGTATTTGTGGATCCTGCTAATGGGAGTTGTGCGCTGGTGTTTAATAGACCCTGTCAGTGGGGTTGTGCGCTGGTATTCAAGGGACGCTGTCAATAAGGATTAAACGTTGGTCATAGTCGAGACTGTTGAGTTACGAGTGTTTTGATTCGAATCAGATTTATGATTATATTATATGTGAATATTTGAAAAGATTGAATTTACATTGAATTAGTATGACATATATTTTTATATTTATTCACAGCATTTGTTCTTGAATATCATATAATATCTAAATTATCTAGTTGAGATATTTATTACTTACTGGGTTGTCTAGCTCATTATCTTTCTTTTATTTTTCAGATTCAGATAATTAATTATTAGCGTGAAAATAATATTGGGACAGAGCTTTTAGAGGCGAGATTTAGCATTGTTAACTTTATTAAAGTTATATCTATTATTTATTTTAGTGAAACTTTATTGGATGTAAGACATTTGATTTAATTATTTGAATTAAAGTTGAATAATAATAATTATTTGATTTTATTTCGCTATGATGCATTGATATCGTGATGAGATGCCTTGCATGCTTGTAGAGAGAGTTTTTCATAAGTCTGCAGCGGTTGCCATGACCTTGGACTCGCGATCTCGGGTCGGAGGCATAACATATACATACATACATATTTCCATATATGCTAGTCATTAAACTCTAGATTTAGTAATTAATGGAACATTGTTGTGGGCATCTTTTGTATATGATAAATATGGATTTACTTTGTGGAATGATTATCATTGTCCAAGGAGATCTTTGTCTATCTGGCATGCCATTTGTGTTAGTGTTAAATGGATCAAACACTCCTTTCATTGGCAGATTGAAAATGGAGAATCCATCTATGTTTTAGAAGACCCTTGGCTTTCAAACATATCACTTGGCCCATTTATTATTCCTTTGAATGTAGATTTCTCTATCTTGATGTTTATAAAGTTTTTCAATTGTTCAGCCCGGATGGTACCTGGAACCAGGATCTCCTTAATTAATTATTCAATAAAGAGCTTGTTAGGCAAATTCAGAAGATTTCTATCTCACAGATTAGTTTGTTTCACACAAGAATGGTGGTACTAAAATCAGAATTAAAGAGGTCTAGGATGATATTGCCAAGGAGTTCGGCATTGACATATCTCTAAATTTAAGCTAGATCTGGCATCTTAAGGTTGGTCGATCTAGAATCAAGGTCTTCTGGTAAAAGGTATGCTAGGTTAGGCTTCCATATAAGGCTCTTCTCCAGACCAGAGATCTGCTTGACCAACAAAATACTCTATGTGACATTTGCCAATTGAATGTTGAGGATCTGAAGTGCTGCCTTTTCTTGTGTCCAAAAGTAGCTGAGTGTGGCCCTATGGCTGCCTTGCAGACATCATTCAATATACTTCTGATTCAATTGTAGCTGAACAATATAAAAGCATACTTTGTTACACAGCATGATGCATTTGGAGTTCTAGAATAATCATGTCTACAATGGTTAGTAGTTCAATCCACCACATGTTCTCAATGCAGCACTTTTTGCAGCTGAGAAATACACTCAAGCATTAAGAAATATGCAGTACCAAGCTTGTGTAGTCCTGGGGAGACAACAGCTTTGTGAGCTCTTGTCATCATTCTCCTTGATTGGTGTTTTGGACTCCCCAATTCTACAATATAGGAAAGACTAATTTGGATGCATTGTGGACAGACCATTCAGCTGGTATGAGATATATCATTAGAGATCATTATAGTGTATTCTGTATGACAATGCAGCTGCTATGATTGTGCAATGATGCCAGAGGTAGGGCTCCAAGCTGCCTGGAGAGGGCTCTTAAATAGTAGTTACTTATTTCTGATTCGATGCATATATCTAGAAGGTGATTCTTAAATTATGGTCAACTGGATTTCCAAAGTCTCTAGAAATCCATCCATGCATAATGTATGCTCCTCTTCTAACTTCTATTGATGGACATTCTAACTCTTTGCTCCGAGCTGGACTTGTCCATTTCTCACACATATAGTGAAGCTAATCAGCCTATAGATTCCTTGTCAAACTCCATGCTAACTTGGTTGTTTCCTTTCTTCTCTTCTTCCATTTGCTGTTAGATCTCTTGTAATGGCTGATATGACCACTATTGTCTTTCCTAGATAGTTTTCTTTATTATTGTTTCTCTATTGGGGCATGAGCCCTCCCATGTACCAAAGGAAAAAAAAAGAGAGGCCTTACTAGGGTAACCCATATGAAGAAAGACCATTAAAGTTTAAAGATCATATTTTCAAGTTCATCTCGAGTAACATTGGAAAATGCAATCCAATCATTTGTACCAAAGGAAAAAGAAAATGCAATCCAATACAAATCAGTCCAAAGAAGAAAAAAACTTCACCAGCATCAAGATAGTTAAAATATATATTTATAAATGCATCCACGATGTTCTGTGTCAAGTTAGCTTTCTAATGCAACAATCGTCCAAAACGAAGATCATATAATTGAGGAAGTTATTAATGATCGAAGACATGTGAGTGCTGACAAACTTTGAGAAAACTATGAATATGCCATTACGTGGCCTATAATTTAAAGGATGATTTTTTTATTTTTTATGTTTCTTTCTTCTAAAAACTCATGTTAGATTACTTAGATTTCTAATAGGAGTTAGAAGTCCATTTTTATCTATTTCTTTAATATTTGCCATTGTTTTCATCAGGAAACTTGGATCCTAGGAAGATAGCATCTATTTTTAGTTATTTTTTAATATTTATTCCTTTATTTCTTTAGGAATTATATACTAGGGGAAACTTAGTAGCTTCATTTAGTTATCAATTTAATATTTTGTTCCTTATTTTCTTTTGGAAACTTGTGTTCTATGAGAACTAGGGATGTCTTGTGGCTATAGGAGATTATAACTATAAATGTTGAAGTTAATCTAGATTGCTAATTTATCTAAATTTTTTTAGATTAAATTTATTTAGCAGATTAAGTCTATCATTATTTCTTATCTTTATCTAGTTGATAAAGTCTATCTAGGTGATAAGGTTTATCTTTTAGATGTTTATCTTTTAGCTATTTTTATACCTCTAAAGCTACAATTTTAAATACTTGTTGATTCTCATTTGTATGATATAGCCAAAGTTAATATTTCATTTTTTTTTTAGTTTCTTCTCCTTGGTAGTCCGCTCCCTCTTTGTTTTTGAGTTTGCCCCATCAAATTATCAGAGCAACTCCCCTTATACCACCACTAGAGTGCATGTTTTCATTTTTGCCACTAGAGCATGTAGCGGCATTTCTCCTTCAACACCATAGTTACTATAATGCTCTCTTTGATTGTTTGGATCTCCAATGTGGGCCTCTTATTTGCGCCCAACCCTCGACCTAACAAGCAGTACTCTGATCATTGAATCTGCTAGATCTTCAGTAGTCTCCATAGCATTTTCGACAGCAGCCCTTTGTTGATTTTTTAGAAGCTGGCATCTTCACCACTACCTACTTCTTCTTCTCCATCTGCTTTTCCATTCCTATGCTTAAAGTTAGACGACCTATCCAGCCATAATGGCAGTAATTAATGGCTTAATCCAACCCTCTTCCTCATGTTACAGGGAAAAAATTTTGATCGTTCGAGCATTCAATTAGAAGACCATTCTTTTGAGGAAATGCTATGTGTGCCTCAAAACCACTAGAACTAGTGCAATCTGATGTGTGGTCCGATAAATATTCTATGCACGATAAATATTCTATGCATAAGGAAAATTTAAATTTCTCACTTTCATAGATGACTTTAGTAGGAAAATATGAGTTATTTTTTGAAGAGAAAGTGTAAAGCTTTTGATAATCTCAAGCATTGGTATTGGTTGAAAAGCAAAGTGGTTATTTCTTAAGGTTTTGAGAACTAATGGTGGGGTGAATGTACTTCCTGAGAATTTGAGAATTATTGTGTAGATCAGGAAATAGAGTGTATAGTCATTGTTCCTCACATGCCATATTATAATGGAGTTGCAAAGAGAAAGAATGGATCATCATGGACAAGACCAAGAGCATGCTAAAGGCTAAAGGTATATATGCCAAATAATTTTTTGGCTAAAGCTATCTCATGTGCTGTTTATTTCTTGAATAGATCTTGTACTGTGACTATACAAAATATCACATCGGATGAGGCCTGGAGTATGGATTCAAGCCAAGTATAAAGCATCTCAAAGCATTTAGCTCGATTGCCTATGTTCATTTTTCTAGTGACAGAAATCTAAATGACAAAGGAGAGAAGGTTATATTTATTGGCTACATAATTTAGCCATGAATGCAAGATGAATGTTAAAATGATTGTGAGTAGAGATGTCATCTTTGATGAAGAAGGCATATGGCACTAGGATGAAGCAATGCAATGAGTAATACTTGCAAAAAAAATCCTCTTGCCTAATGAGAAGCCAAGAAGAACATGACAACCATCCACACAGCTAAGAGATTGTAAGGTAATAGATTATGATACAATTAATGATGATGGAGAATTAGCTAATTTTGCAATGTTTGTAGATTTTGATCATCTTAATTATGAAGAAGTAGCCAAAACTGACAAATGAATGGAAGCCATGAATGAGGAGATGAAGATGATTTAAGGAAATCACATGCAGGAACTCCCAAACATTCCATAAGGACATTGAGCAATTGATATAAAGCAGTTTTCAAGATAAAAGTCAAGCAATGTGGTGAAACTGAATAGTGCATTATTTATCGATAGCAAAAGGCTATGAGCAGTGTCCTGGACTTGACCATCAAGAGGTATTTTCTCCAATTGCCAATCAATTATTTATTGCTTTAGCTGCATAAAACATTTAATGGTCCACTAGATGAAGAAGTGTATGTTAAGCAACCGCTGGATTTTGTGAAGAAAAGGAGTGACACAAAAGTGTACTCATTGAAGAAAGCTTTATATGGGTTAATCAAGCTTTAAGTGTTGTACAGGATCCGGTATCACATGTTGCAGCAGGAAGAGGAAGAAACAAAATAAGAAACATAATATAAATATATGGATCGACCTCAAGCCTACCGTCACAGGACGTACAAACTTCACTATGAGAGAATAAAACACAACAATACTAGAGGAATTCACCACTCAACCCTTGTACAAGAGTCTCTCAATAAGAAGTCTCAAAATGCTCACAAAAATTCTCTGAAAGCTCTCTTAAAGTCTTCTACACCTCTAAGACGTCACCAGCTACCTAACATAATAAATGGCTCGTCAATCGAAGCTATATAAGCTCTAGAATCTTCAAAATAGTATTACACTAGGAATATCGAGTCCAAATCAATCTTAGAACCATCTATGGCCGTTCGATCGTGACCGCCCACACTAGAGCCGTCCGACCGCGCACTACAGCCTCAGATCAAGCTTGATCATATCCAAATTGAGTTCCAGCTGTCCGATCACGATCGCATGTGATCTAGACCGTCGGATCGCATACAAACGCCTCTAGACCATGCGTAGACCATGTGATTAATCCATGCGGCCTCCATGGACCACCCAGCACCTTGCGGTCCATGGTGGACCGTGACAGGGTGCTGGGTCTAGGAGCTTGTGTGCCTGCTGGGCCGGCTCACGTGTGCACCCGCACGCACCCACATTGGGCCCGCCCGCATGCTCCTGCATGTGTGCATGTCCGTCGGGCCTGGCTGCACCATCATGGGTCTCCACCACCTCATAGGCCATGCCACCTGCTCGAAACCTTCTTTGTGCATATCTTCACTGTCTGGACTTCGTTCAGCTGTTCTTGATTTTGTTGGACTTTGTTCGTCATCTTGGATCTCGTTGTGGGCTCAATGTAGATCGAATCTTGATATGTCAAATCTCAACAATCTCTATCTCGACTCGCTATTCGACCTCCATCTGTCTCTGAGAGCCTGCGATCCATCTCGCCCTATGCCTTGGGGCATGCTTTTATCTCATGGATGGACAAACATAGGAGTCAAGCTAGGTCGCTCGATTCCACCTCCGTAGTATGCTGTGCTCCTCCTAACCTGAGACCTGTTCGGAATATCCTCCTATGGCAATAGGAATTTCACCCTGTGATATCACCTCTCATCTTTTCGAATCTCCTGTCTCGTGCTCGATCCACCTCCATCCGGAGCTCTATCTCACTCTAGGCTCCTCCTAGCTCTTGAAGCTCCACCTCGCACTGGGCTCTCCATCAGGTAGTAATATCTTTCTTCCTCTTCTTCTCCTCCAGAATAACCCCATCACCATATATGACCTTCAGGATTCCTCCACCAGCTATCATCCTGTAGCCTTTCGAATCCAATCTGCTTAGTGAGATAAGATTCTATCTGAAATTGGGTATGTATCGAACCTCCCTCAATCTCTTTACTACACCATCATGTATCCTCCAGCTAACCATCCTGATGCTTTTAGTCCCACAGTTCGATCCATTCGACAGATAAACAGTACCCTCATTACTCTTCAGAGAATTAAACTACTACTCTCTGCAATATACATGATAGATATATGCAGAATCTAAAATCTACTGTTGGAAAAAATAGATACCTCATCCGATATCTTCAGGACATCATCCTCTAATTCACTACTGATCGTGGTTGCAGTAGCCCTCGTTCGATCCCTGAGTTGAGGAAATCTCTGAGTAGATGTCCTAACTCGTCACACCGGTAACATCTGATCTTGCTCAAATCCCTCGTCCTAGACTTGGACCACCCTCATTGCGATCTTCTGTCACTCTATCTGCCGCCTTCTGCTCCTTCAGAAACTGTCAAAGTTAAGCTGTCACCTGAACTCAAAGTCAGATTCTTCCACCTGAAAACCTCATTTTAGAGAATGACCATGGTGACCTCGCCATCTTGATGGTACTCTTTTCACTAGAAGAATAGTCACTAAGGACTTATACGAAGGGGGAAGCGATGCTAGTAAGATCAGTGCTCTGATCTTCTCCTTAACTTTCTCGCCAACACTAGGAAGATCGGTGAGGATCTTCTGGAAGTGGTTGAGATGCTCCTGCATGCTTTATCCTTCAGTCATCTGTAGCTGGTAGAATTATCTCCAGAGAAAGAGAGTGTTGGTGAGAAATTTCACTATGTATAACTCCTCGAGCTTCGACCACAGCACCGTCGGAGAAGACTCACCAAGTACATGAATCACCACCTTATCCACTAAGTACAAGCAGATGTACTCACCACCTGTATCTGAAGCCGTCTCCAATCCTACACCTCCATAGTAGTCAGTTTCTCCTCGTACAAAAGAGCATCGACCAACCCTTACTAGATAAGCACATCTTTCATCCACATTTGCAATAAGGAGAAATTGCTCTTCCCATCGAACCGGTTGATCTCTATCTAGATTGTGCTTATCTTCTCCATCTTCTATCTCGACCACCATCACCGTAACTTACACTCTGGTACCATCTTACTCTGATACTAATTGTTGTGTAGGATCCGATACCATGCATTGTAGCAGGAAGAGAAAAGAAGCAAAATAAAAATACAATACAAATACATAGATCGGCCTCAAGCTTACCTTCATGGGGCATGCAAGCTTCACTATGAGAGAATAAAACACAACAATACAAGAAGAACTCATCACTCAACCCTTGTACAAGAGTCTTCCAACAAGAAGTCCCAAAATCTTCATAAAAGCTCTCTGAAATCTCTCTTGAAGTATTTTTGCACCTGCAGAACGTCACCAGCTACCTAACGCAATAAATGACTCATCAATCGGAGTTATATAGGCTTCAGAATCTTCAAAATAGTGTTACACTAGGAATACCAAATCCAAATCAATCCTAGAACCATCTGTCATCATTCGATCATGATCGGCTCACACCAGAGCCATCCGATTGCGCACTACAGCCTCAGATCAAGCCTGATCATATTCAGATTGAGTTTCAGCCATCCGATCATGACTGCATGCGATTTGAATTGTCAGATCGTGCACAAACATCCCTGGACCATGTGTAGATCGTGTGATCGATCCATGTGGCCTTTATGGACCACCCAGCACCCTACGGTCTATGGTGGACTGTGATAGGGCGCTGGGCCTGGACGCCTACGCGTGTGCCTACACGCACTTGCACTGGGCCTGCCCGCATGCTGGGTTGTACTCTCTTATGCGCACCCGTCCAGCAGGCCTGACTGTACCATCGCCTTGTTGGCCGTGCCATCTACTTCGAGCCTTCTTTTGCTCATATCTTCATCGTTTGGACTCCGTTTGGGCTATTCTTGGGCTCATTGGACTCTGTTCGTCATCCTAAACCTCGCTATGAGCTCAGTGTGGATCAAATCTTGAGGCATCAAATCTTAACATTAAGAGCATGGATTAGCACATTGATATGTTTTCCAAGATAATGGATTTGAAACGTGCTTGTATGAGCATACATTATATGTAAAAATCAGAAATTTCGGTGATGTACTAATGATGTGCCTTTATGTATTTTACAGGCAGCAACCTTAGCATGATCAAAGAATTCAAGCAAGCAATGGCGAAAAAGTTTAATGTAACCAATTTGGGCATGAAACATATTTCTTGGGATTGATATTGTACAAACAAGATGGAAATTTTCTCTATCAAGAGAGGTGTGCTTCAGAAATTTTGAAGAAATTTGAAATGTTTAACTATAATCCTATGCACACTCCCATTGAAGTTTGAACTAAATTGTCCAAGAGATGTATTGATTAGCTGTGGATCATAGATGTGAGAACCTGACCTGGTTGGACCAAGCTATGGTCCCGTGGACCATTTTGTGACCCTAACTAGATCTTGGCTAGGCGATCATGGGGTGACACCATTGAAAAAAAGATGCCATCCCTTGCTTGATTCTCTCTCTTTCTTCTTTCTATGGATGTTGATCTACCATCACTGGTTGGAACTTATTCTAGATTGGCAGCCCAAACACATCATGCCCCATGTTCCACCTTCTCTACTCTTTGATCCATCATGAACCCGGCCTCTTTCCTCTAGCAACATGAGCTTTGGTGGTGGCATTGTAACCAACCACCCAAGTATTGAGGGCAGCACTACATGTGACCTCTCGACTCCACCTTCAACCCACAATGTTAGATCTTCTTTTGACCTTGATTGGATGATCAACAGCCTTGATCATATTGTTCCTCCTCCATTTCCAAATTGCTCTACATATTGCTTGTTGTTTTTTTGATATCCATATGATTCTACTTGTTGTGCCACAATAGATTTGACCAAGGATGGTAAGAGTTGTGTTCCTACTCAGATCTGACCAGTTTAGGGATGTTGGAAACCACTGCTTGAACAGTCATTCCTTTCTCTACCCGTCTTTTGAGTACGATGCTAATTAAGTCTATTTCAGTCTCCTAGAATTTGTTGTTTTGATTTAGATTTTAAAAAATTGAATATAAATTAATTGCATTCTTAAATTGATTTAAATAGGTGCAGCTAATTGCTCGATTGAACCTAGTGCTTTTGGACGCACAAAGGTAATTGACCCTAATACAAACCTTACTAATTTTGATTTAATGATCAACATCAAATTATATGAAGTATAAAATATAGATTATGGTTTACATAAGTATCTTTCTACTTTCTTAAAATAATTAGGACTATGCATATGAGTGCAAATGATTCATGTTTTACATCAATAGCATTGTTTACTTCACTATGAATAAATTATGATTATGAAATACTTTATTTTATAGTAAAAGCTATTTTCTAGATGATGCATTATATCATGAAACTTATATTTAGTCAACTAAGGTAATGCATGGTTACTTACTAAGTTGTGAAACTCTTATTTTTTTTACCTCTTTTACGGCCTACGGGGAGTGGGAAGGGATGGTTAAGGTTTGGAGGTTGAAATAATAAGCTCGAAAGCATTTTACCAGAAATCAAGTTAGTTAATAGATTTGATGAATTATGAATTTATTTAATATTAGATTTAGAAGCTCTGTATGTACCAGCACCTTCACTATTTATTAGATGGAGGAATTTTATACCTCTCCTATTATATACTTTATGATTGTGAAATTTTGTGTAGATTGTCTTTTGGGCTTTCGTGATTTTATAGGCATTATCCCACGATAGCATGACCATATCATGTTTCAGATTTGGGGCATAATAATAGATAAGAAAAAGATGATAGCTTGAGCTATATAACGGTTATAACCTACACAAAGCTTGGTATTGCTTATGGAGTTTGTTTGATAAGCTACTTCATAGAAGCACCTTGATGGCCTCACTTGCAACTTACTAAAAGAAAAAAAAATTTGCACTATGTAAAGGGTACTTCAAACCATAGCGTATTTTATTCTTCAGCTAATGCATGAGTTGATTGGATATTCTAATAGTGACTAGGGTGGTCATCAACATGATAGAAGAAGCACCTTAGGTTATATTTTTAGTTTGGTTCAATTTCTCTTTCATGGTCCTCAAAGAAGCAATCAGTTGTTGCTTTGTCCACACATAAAACAGAATATGTGGCTATAACTTCTAGTGCATGTTAAGCAATTTGGTTGAGAAACATATTAAATCAGATTCACATTCCAATCGAAGGGCTGGTAAAGATTTTTCTTAATAATGTTTAAACTATTGATTTGGCAAAGTACCCAAATCATGGAAGAAGTAAGCACATAGGCACATGATTCTAGTACACCTGAGATCAAGTGAATAAAAATCAAGTCTAACTAGTTAATTGCAAGTTACAAAACCAGGTTGCAGATATTAATCTTATGAGGCCTTCAAAGTTTAACTCATTCATTGAACTTAAGTGTATGATGGGAATGGCAAGGTGATTAAGGGGGATGTTGAAGTCAATCCAGATTCATAGTTTATCATTATCTTTTGGGATTAAATTTATTTATATGTTAAGTCTTTCATTAGTTCTTATCTCTAAGTAATTGGATAAAGTCTAGATAGTTGATGACATCTATGTTTTAGATGTTTATCTTTTGGTTGTTGTTATCATGTGTAAAGCTACTACTGTAAATACTTGTTGATTCTCATTTGAACAGCCTATGTTAATAAAAATTTCTTTTATTTTCTCCTCCTTTATAGTTTACTCTCTCTTTGTGTTTGAGTTTGCCCTATCAATAAATAGATCCTAGTTGTACTCTTTTGATATCCAGAATTCATCATTAGAGTTTTTATTCTATGTGGGAACTAATGATGCCTTGTGGCTTTAGGAGATCATACCCATATATGTTAAAGTTATTCCAGATTCCTAGTTTATCTTTATCTTTTAAGATTAAGTTTATTTAATATAGATTAAGTCTATCATTATTTTTTCTCTTTATCTAGTTGATAAAATCTATCTAGTTGGTGAGGTCTATCTTTTACATGTTTATGTTTTAGTTGTTCTTGCAGCCTCTAAAGCTATAATTATAAATTTTTGCTGATTCTCATTTGTATGGTATAACCAAAGGTAACAAAAGCTCATTTGGTTTCTTGTCCTTTGCAGTTTGCCCTCTCTGTGTTTGAGTGTGCCCCATCAAATTTATTTGAGAATGAGCAACTTCCCTTCTACCGCTACTAGAGTGTGCATTTTCACTTTTATAGTAAATAAGTAGCGGTGTTTCTCCTTCTACACCATGCATGGCTCCTACAATGATCCTTTTGGTTGTTTGAATCTCCAACATGGGCATCTATTTCTGCCCAACCCTCGACCTCAAAAGCCGTACTTTGATTGTTAGATTTGCTAAATCTTTAATGATATCTTCCACATCTTCTGCAATAGCCCTTCTCTATTAATTTTCATAAGTCGGCGTCTTCTCCATCACCTGTTTATTCTCCTCCATCATCTTTTTGATTCCTACTTCTCTTAAAGTCAAACAACCCAACCTAATGGCAACATTTAATGGCTTAATCCAACCTTCTTTCCCCTTGTTAGATGGGAAACATTTTGGTCATTTGAGTATCCAAATGAAGTTTCTCTTTGGTTATCAAGAACTATTGATGTTGTGGAGGTTGGAGTTGTAGAACTTGAGGAGAATCCAAACAATGCTCAATGTCAAGCCTAGTAGAGAATAAGAAGGACCAAAGGTATTGTTGTTTTCATTATCAAGGTGTCAATGGCATGATTTGAGAAGATTTGGTTCTTGGGGCAACTATAACAA
This sequence comes from Elaeis oleifera, assembly GCA_000441515.1. NCBI lineage: Eukaryota > Viridiplantae > Streptophyta > Magnoliopsida > Arecales > Arecaceae > Elaeis > Elaeis oleifera. Next base: position 66,830 of record KE505154.1, on the reverse strand, counting down.
AGCAACTATAGTATATTTCAAAAAAATCTTGTGAAAGAGTTGAGAAAGCCAAAAAGCTTCTACCTCAACCATGATCAAGCTTCGGCGGTAGGCTAAGCAGTCAGTCTCCATTTAATCCACCAATCGGGGGACAAGTAGACCTATCCATATTGGCCGACCCTCCAAGGATGTTGCCACATTACTAGATACATAAACTCCACCTGAGGCCTCGAAGGGTGTGCACTGAAAAATGGCCAACAATCCTCCCTCCCCAGTGACACCCGAGGGGCTTAGTGGGTCTCGAATTTGTGACCTTGCTCTGATACCATGTATTGGGACCATAGCCCTTAACCACTCTTCTATGAAATAATTGTTTGACAAAAGGAAGAGTTTATTAGCCTTTATTCATAAGGCACAAAATTCCACATCTATATATGCTGTGGTGGGCTTGAGGGTCTTCACACCAAGCCTGAACTACTTTAAGCAAGATCAAGGCTTGACAGCAGACTGAGCAGTTAGTCTCCATTTAATCCACCAACCAAGAGATGAGTCAACCTGTCTAGATAGGTCGATCCTCTGAGGATCGTTGCCACATCACCAGACACATAAAACTCACCTGGGCTTCAAAGAGTGTGCACTGAAAATGGCCAACACAAAGCTTTTATAGAGGAGAGACCAATGGAGCAAGCTATCTGAAGCCAAGCTTCTATTAAAGCTAAGAGAATGGTGGAGATTATGGTGATACAAAAGTTATAGAAGAGGTTATGGTAGAGAATAGTGAGGTGATTATAAAGGGTGCAAAAACACTTATGATCGTAAATGACTAAAATGAGTCTCACAATTCAAATGGTCACTGACCTGATATAAGTCAACAAAGTTCACAAAGAGAACGTAGATGATGAAGGTATGGCAAGTTAAATGTTAAATGCTATAACTGTTATCATTATGGGCATTATGCAGTTAAGCATAGATTTAGAAAGATAATTAGACAAAAGAACAAGATCATTTTTTGCACAAGAAGTAGATGATACATAATGTCGCACTCTCCTCATGGTTTCTTCAAAAGGAAGAAGATGCAAGCAAAAAGGCTTGGTTCTTGACAAAGGCTGGACCAACCACTTGACTAGAAACAAGAAGCTTTTCATTGATTTAGTTGAAGTAGTGCAAACTATAGTTAGATTTGCATTTGATAGTATGGTCCCAGTAACAGATAAAGGGAGGATGATTATGCAACTAAAAAATGACAATCATGTGTATATTCTAAAGCATTTTTTGTTCTTACCATGAAGAGTAATTTACACCATCTAGGATTACTTATTGAAATGGGGTATGATATGCAGTTGGATAATAAGAACATTGTGATTTTTGATGATAGTGGTAACTTCATTCTAAAGGCTCCATTATCAACGAATCATATGTTTCTAGCAGAAATTAGAAAAGATGCTTATCATTGCTTGAGTGCTATTGTAAAGGAAGAGTCATGGTTCTAGCATCTTAGATTTGGTCATTTAAATTTTTGAGTCTAAATGTGCTTACTCAAAGGAATATCTTAGATCATACTGAATGATTTTGTGAGGGATATGTATTTTGGAAAGCAACGTAGAAGAGCATTGCTAGGAGAAAATGCTTGGTGTGGCTCACAACCACTAGAACTACTCCATCCACTAGGAAAATTAGGAATTTTCTCACTTTCATTGATGATTTTGTTGGGAAATATGAGTTTATTTTTTGAAGAGAATGTCTAAAGTGTTTGATAACTTCAAGCATTTCAAGGCACTATTTGAAAAACAAAGTGATTATTTCTTAAGGTTCTGAGAACTAGTGTGGGGGTGAATATGCTTCCAAAGAATTTGAGGACTCTTATGCAAATTAAGAAATTATGCATGTAGTCATTGTTCCTCATATGCCATAGTATAATGGAGTTGCAACGAAAAGGAATGGACCATTATGGACAAGACCAGAAGCATGCCAAAGGCCTATTATATGCCAAATAAATTTTCTACTGAATCTATATCATGCGTTGTTTATTTCTTGAAGAGATCTCCTATTAAGAGTATACAATATATCACATCGAAAGAGGCTGGGAGTGGCTTCAAGCCAAGTATAAAGCATCCCAAAGTGTTTAGCTTGATTGCCTATGTTCATGTTTCTAGTGAAGGAGAAACTTGGATGACAAAGGAGAGAAGGTTGTATTTATTAGCTACAAAGTTAGCCATGGATACAAGCTAAATAATCCTACTACAAATAAAATGATTATGAATAGAGATATCATCTTTGATGAAGAATGCATTTGGCACTAGGATGAAGTAGTGCAGCAAGTAATATGCCCCAAAAAATCCACTCCTAATTAACTTCAAGTTGAAGCTCCTCAATATGTAATCCCCATAGCATGCAAAGAGATACAAGCAGCCTCTTTAGTTGAAGCTTCAACGATGCAAGCCCCAGTTAGTGAGAAGCAAAGAAAAGTGTGACAACAATCCACATGGCTAAGAGATTTTGAGGTAATCAATGATATAATTAATGATGATGGAGAATTACCTTGTTGGTGCAAAGGGTGGATAGAACAGGAAGATGGATGAGGAAGAAGATGGATAGGCCTTCCATCCATCCTTTCATATATTTGGTGAAATATGAAAGGGCTGATGTGAATGATTCTCTCCTCTATTTGATATGAGAAAAATGAAAGAAGAATGGATGATATTTATATGATATTTTATTAAAGTATCTGTTGGGGGTAATGTGTCATCTAAGTTGAAGACATAAGCAATGACTTTGGACCTCATTGATCCCAACTACTGGCACCAGAAAGGCATTCCTGCTAGCCATGCCATCAGTCGATACAAAATCCTCTAGTCGAACTTAGTTTGATTCAGCAATCTTATGCCTCTTTTCAAATTTGAATAACCACGGCATGATAGTTGGCTTCGAAGCAGATAAAACAGTCATAACTATCGTCTTTCAAGATTTTTGGCCCCAAATTTTGCCTTGTTACATCCAAACCAATTAGGATAACCAAAATATCACCTCCAAATGGCCTTCAACTCTATCTATAAATAGAGGCCTCAAAGGGACCCTCAAGATACACACATTCTCTTCCTGCATGCTACTTCTCATCTATTTCAGAGATCTGACTTGAGCATTAGAAGGTCTCCATCAGAGCTAACTCCGGTTAGGACTTGTTTTGCAGGTCTCCCTTTACTCACGGATCTTGCTTGACTCCAGCCACCCTAATTAGGTTTAGAAATCTGTCACAACAGATTGGCGCTAGAAGGACATCAAACCCATTTTTGAGGAGCACGAGATCGACACCATAGCACCGTACAAAGGAGCATCCTCCTGTTATTCCAACACCACCAACTCTTAGTTGGTTGAGAATCTTGCCAACCAACAAGCCTAAGTTCGGAGGTTCTGCCTCCACCCTCTCTGTCGAGAATGGTTGTCAATGCAAAGCAGTTCAACCTGCTTGTCCAGTGGGTAAGAGATTTGACTGTTGTTGCTCAAGCAATGTAGTAGACTAATCCCACACCACAGGCCGCTCTACCATTGAAAAAATCTCAGGCTCCCCCGCAATGCCCTGACCGAAGAAAGCAAACCCAACAAAGCTAGCCCTAGGGAATGAAGCGAAAAGGGTGTTGGTCCTCAAGTCCTTGCTCTGGACATGACTCTACTCCGAGCCGATCCCACTCATAGCACTCAAAGGTCTAAACTGCTCGAGATACAAAAATTGATCATAGATTCTATTAAACGAACTAGCAGATAGAGGCACTCTATAACTAGGCTCTTATGTGGGATGATGGGTTTAACATCGATCTACCATTTAGTGTTTGAATCATGTAGGAGCTACTTTCTAGCCACTTCAAAATGCCACAGCTGGAGAACTATGATGGGACCACTAATCCTGTAGATCATCTGAAAAGTTTCAAGGCTATCATGCTTCTCCATGGGGCGATCAATTCTACCCTATGTTGAGCCTTTCCATCCACTTTGAAGTATGGCTCGATAATGGTACTCAAGTTTAAAGCTGAGAACAATTCACTCGTTCGATCAACTGAGCCAGGTATTTGTCGCCCACTTTGTAAGCACCAGAAAATAGCATCAAGGATCAGAATCTCTAGTTAGCATCAAAGAGAGAAAGGAAGAATCACTCTGATCTTACATTGTCTATTTTAATGCGATTGTACTTAAAGTCTGCGATCTAGATCAGTTGGTCACCATGACCGTCCTGAAGGATAGACTTTGAAAAAAATGATCTCCAATTTTTGTTAGAGAAGACCTACCACCATGACTTCACCGATATGTAGCCCCGAGCGAAGAAGTATGCTTGGGCAAAGGAAGCTTTTGAGGAAGAAGAAACCCTAACAAATGCTGCTATCCAGAAGAAGAAAGAACAAGAAACCAGGGAACCCTCGTTAAGGCAGGACCATGGAAGAAGTCAACAGTGCTCCCAATGTAATATCTTGCACAAATCTCAAAGCAAAAAAAAGAAGAGGAAAATAGGGAGAAGACTCCCATTAGGAGTCTTCTTCCCTTCTTTCACTAAAAATCTCGTATAGTAGGAATCAAAGGCTAGGAGGGAGTCAAACTCCTCCCCCTCCCTCGTCTATTTAAAGGGACGAAGTCCCTTGTGAAACACCACCATCGGCCATCATTTTCTACCGGAAGAAACCCATCTTTCCCTCTTAGATTCATTGAAAATTAGGGCCAAATACCACCAAAAAGAGAGGTAAAATATTCTTGAATCTATTGATTTATTTTCTTCACATGTTTCTTAATCCCTAGGTCATGGATTCCAGCCGGTGAATTGTCAGATTTTTGTCAAAAGAAGGCTCGATCGATCCCCTATTTTCTTGTTTTGCCCCCTTTCTTTAATTTTTTTTTACGTCGGTGGTCACCGCCGACTGTCAGTTTGGGTTCTCTGGGCTGCGCCATAGTAGCCCTAGCCATCACCGATCACAGCCTATCATTCATAGTCTCCAATCCAAAGAACAAAGAGAGACCACATGGTCCCCTATTTTGCCAAAGAAGTCATGAGAAGAGAAAAAAAGAAGAAAGAGGACATGCGCATCCTATGTTTCATGGAAAGAAAAAGAAAGAAAGGGAA
>KE505154.1:23038-48397 GCA_000441515.1 Elaeis oleifera | reverse complement strand
TCACTAAAAGTACTAAATATTATAATAATTGATATTATTTTATTAAATTTGATGCTTTCTAGTCTATTTTGTAAGTAATTGAGAGTTTGGGTTCATATGACTCAAATTAGATCAGACTTGAGTGAACCAAGCAACCAGCTCCTATTCCAATATGAACACGATTTAAAGATCAATAGAGGAGAATCAATATAAAGATCCAAGGGTCCTTATTCACGTTCCCACCTCTCTTTTCATGAAACTCTAGCCTCCCCACTCTATAAATAGAACCCCAAAGCCTCCATCTTCTTCAATCAAGCCAACCCTAAGTTCTCTTCAAGCTTCTCTCTTTCTCTCTTCCTCTTTTTTTCTTCATAAATCTAGGAGAGGTACTAACCCTAGTACGACATCATGTTCCTCCACAGATCTCTTTTCTACATCCCATCAAATCTAGGGGCGGTTCTAATCCTAGTGCCGCTACCCTTTCTCTTCTACATACCCGCTTCCATCAACTTTTCTTCCTTGGAGTTCCTAGACTAAGCCTTCCAGACATCCTATCGCTGTTTGCATGGAGGAAGATGAAGGATTCAAGAAGACACATCCACCATCAGACACAACAAGAAGATCAACTTGGTTTAGGTGTCTTGTATCGTAATTTATTCTTTCTTTATGTACACTTCTTTATTTGATTAATGAAAAGTAATATTATTATAATTTTTATACTTCTTTCTTAGTTTCTTACAATCTATTATTTTTTTTTATATTTTAAAATAATCAACTAAGATCCCTGCGGATACGATTCCGACTCACCCTATCTATATAGTAGCGAGTAGGGTTAATTTTGGTATGCTACGACATGCATAATAAAATTTATTTCAAAATATACGATCCTAGAGGATAGCCACGAAGAGCTTGAGCTAGTCGAAAGCCCACTGGAAAGCGAACCTGAAAGACTCTAGGTCATGCTTGTGGATGGATTGTCAAACTCTACAGGATCGGGAGTAGGCCTATTACTAATTGGTCCGAAAGAATTTATCACTGAATATGCCTTGTGGTTTGACTTTTCGGCCACCAACAATGGAGCTGAATATGAATCTCTCATCATCAGGCTAAAAATTATAAAAAAACTTGAAGTATAAAAATTAAGGATCTGTAGCGACTCCCAATTGGTGGTGGGACAAGTAAAGAGAGATTTTGAGGCATGAAAAGAAATATGAAGAAATATTTATAGAAAGTGAAAGACATTATTCTAATTTTTGTTAACTTTGATATTCAGCAGGCGTCCAGATCGAAGAATTCAAGAGTTGATCTGCCATCCAAGCTAGTGACTTCAATGCTAGGAGACCTACCTAGAGAATCATTCTTTGAAATCTTAAAGGATCTAAGCACAGAAGAACTAGTTCCTATCTTACAAATTGACATTGAACCAAGTTGGATGGACCCTTACAACCAGTTCTTGAGAGACGGAGTGCTGCCCCCAGACTCGAAGGAGGCTCGAAATATTAAGCATCAGGCACCCCACTATATCCTTTATGAAGGCAAATTGTATAGACTCCTACTTCTTAGGTATTTGCACCCATACTGACTATGCCCTATGAGAAGTATATGAAGGGATGTGTGGAAACTACCTGGGTAGTAGGTCGTTGGCTTATAAAATACTTTGACAAGGATACTACTAGACCATGATGTAGGAGAACGTAGCAAATTTTACCAAATGCTGTGATCGATGCCAACGTAACATCAATATTCAATGCCAACCAACTGTGCCATTGACCCCGATCAATACCCTTGGTCATTCGCATAGTGGGGGATGGACATTCTGGATCCTTTCTCTCAAGCGTCGGATCAAAAAAAATTTACTTATTGTCATCAACTATTTCATGAAGTGGGTGGAAGCCGAACCACCGCCAGCATTATCGAAGCTAGAGTAAAGGACTTCATGTAGAAGTTCATCATCTGCTGTTTCAGCCTCCTACAGGTGCTAATCATGAACAACAACTATTAATTCTTCAGTTTCAAATTTGCCAAGTTTTGCTAGAGCCTTGGCATCTCACATCAGTGGGACATCCATAAGCCAATGGAGAAGCTAAAGTGACTAACGGTATCCTTTTATAAGGATTGAAGGTCAGGTTAGATCGAGCCAAATGATCGTGGGCGGATGAACTATACAATGTGCTTTGGGCCTATCAAACCACTCAAAGGATATCCATAGGAGAGATTCCTTTGAGCCTCTCTTTTAGGATGGAAGCGGTCATCCCCATAGAAATTAGACTCCCATCCCCACGAGTCAGAATTACAATGACCAAGACAATGCGGAGCTACTCTGAGTAAATCTAGACCTACTCAAAGAAGTCTGGGAGAAGGCGTGATTGAGGATGGTAGCCTACCAACATAGAGTAGAATGGTACTATAACTCTCATGTCCAAGACAAGAAATTCGAAGTTCGTGACCTAGTCTTGTGCCGCACTGAAGTATCGCAACCCATAGAATGGAGGAAGTTGTCTCCAAAATAGGAAGGCTCCTATTGATAGATGAAGTTGTTAGACCCAGAACTTATCACCTAAAACAACTAGATAGAACTCTCTTATCTCAACCATGGAACTCAAATAACCTCTAGATGTATATTAATAATATATTAATCATCTTTCAATAAAATGATTTCTTCAGGATATGGTCGCTTTTCTCATGACTTTTGAATCGAAGATCTCAGTACTCGAGAAGTGAGGGCTAACCTATAAAGATTTTCGAAGGCCCCTCATGCTTAAATGAATAGAGCTGATAAAAATCTTGGCTAACTAAGAGGTGAAGGCTAATCTAAAAGGTCTTTTAGAGGGCTAACCTATAAGAATCCTTACTTGAAGAAATGAAGGCTAACCTAAAGGAACCTTCGAAGGGCCAATCTATAAGGACCCTCACTTGAAAAAATGAAGGCAAATCTAAAAGGATCTTTGGAGGGCTAATCTATAAGGACCCTTACTTGAAGAAATAAAATATAAATTAAAAAAAATCTAACTTAAAAGGACCTTCAGAGGGCTAATCTATAAAGACCCTCACTTAAAGAAATGAAGTCTAACCTAAAAGGACCTTCGGACGGCTAACCTACAAGGATCTTTGTATGAAAATTGAATGCTAACCTAAAAGAACCTTCGAAGGGCTAACCTATAAGGACCCTCAAATGAAAAAATGAAGACTAACCTATAAGGACCTTCTGACCTTATCGATCCAAGTGGTATGAACAGAAGATCTCGACAATCAAGAGATAAGGGTTAACCTATAAGGATTCTCGCAAATCCCTCATTTCAAAATGAGCTAGACTTAAAGCTTTAATTGTTCAAAGAGTAAGGACCAACTCAAAAGGTCCCCAATGAACCTTAGTATGAAGTTTAAGAGAACTTGAGTTCAAGCCATGCCAACAAATGAACCAAAGAAGACAAAAGGAAATGTAGGTAAAATAAGAGACTTCAGTTTAAAATATTTTATTATAAAATTTGTTTGATTACAAAGATTAAGTCACGAAGAGTAGGCAACTACAAAAAGAAAGAGAAGAAAATATATCAGTTACATGATGAAGATCCACTTTTGATTGGGTCCAATGCATCATCGGTTGCCAAATCTTCTAGACTGACATCGACAGTCTCGAGCATCATCCACTCGCTTGGAGCTTCAAGAAGAGTGACATCGACTTTGGAGAATAGTCACTTGACCGAAGCCCTATACTCGCTAAAGCCGACCTCAAAAGTTGTGGTGGATGGTTTCACTATCTGGAGAATCATCTCAAGCTGGGTAGCGACAAGCTTGGCCTCTTGCTACTTAATTTTGTCTTTGACAACACTACCTGCTGCTACACTCTCCGCCAACTTAATATGAAGCTCTGCTATCATGGACCTCTCCTTGTTCAAGATTTGGAGGAGATGATCAATGACCTTTAGAGCTGAATTCAGTTTGCTAAGCTAAATAATTGCCAACCTCTCTTTATATATTGAGCATTTGAGACCATCAATTGTCCCCTGAGCCAAACAAAGCTCACCCTGAAGTCGAGTTATCTTGGTGGCCAAACTCCACCTAGCTTCCTTGATAGCTTTGGCTAACACTATCATTATTCCAACTCAGAGATCTTTTCTTGAGCTGCATAAAGTTTGTCGCAACAATGAGCTACCTTCGCAGCTACACTCCAAGTCGCCCCTCTCGCTACCTTCATGAACTTGTTGCACTCTTCGGTCAATTTAAACTTTTTCATAGAGTACACTTTATCAGTCTACTTAGGACACCCCCTCAAATGCCATACTTCTGTCGAAGCTTCATCATAGCTATTCTTCATCTTCATGAATTTTCATTCTGCATCAGTAGCATCTTTTTTGGCTCTCCTAATGCCTTTCTTGAGGATCTCAATTTAAGTCTTAGTAGGGAGAGCCATGGGCAAAGGTTCCATATGATAGCAAACAAACACACGACCACAATATCTACATCGATCAGATTGAGAGGGAACACACCACAAAGATCAGAAATCATGAAAGAGGCACAGAGGTAATAAGAAGCTCTTTTATTAATAAAAAATTATTTAATTAGTAGGAAAAAAATGATATAGGATTCAAGTATTTACAACCTTGGCTTAGGACTCGGTGGAGGAACCTGGAGTGGCTTTGGCTAGTTGGTCAGACCCTCCACTGGGCTGTGGAGGCCTTGGTGATAGTAGAACTTCGACAGTGACTGATGTTGACATCTCGTTAGCTACTGAACCAGACATCGATTGCTCCTCAGCCCCTATAGGTTCAGAAGGTAGGTCATCGTCGGCCTCTTCCTCATCCAGGAATGAAAAGTCCAGGTCTAGAAAGTGGGCCGCTACCTTCTGATGGTAGATGTCTTGTCCAGCCTCAAAAGCTTCTCCATCGAACTTCATCTTTTCCTTAGTGAACTCCTGCAAAGCTCGAAAAGCCTCCATGGCCAGATGCCCAGCCTTGATGATTTCCCCTTCAACCTTCTTCTCAATCTCGATGATTTTGGCCTATGCCACCCACCACTTCTTCTTGTGAGGCTAGATTGGCCTCGACCTTTGCTTTGGCAGCCTTGGACTTGTCCAATGCCTCCTTCAGGCATTTGGCTTCGGCTTCGGTGGCTTCTGCCTTAGATTGAGCCTCGGCCATAGCAGCATCCACCTTCTTGCACTATTTCATGCTTCGACAGTATCCGATCGAGCAACCGTTAATGTGTTGATGAAGATAGCAACACAATGGCCTAATTGCATTCGAAAAGAATTGAGTAAAGAAAAAGAAAGAGAAGAGAGGAGGGAAAAAGGAGAGAAGAATTTACTCAGGTAATGGAGGTCACAGCCTCCCTTTGTTGGCTACTGAAATTCTGCCCCTCGATCCTATCTAGATCAACAGACAGGAGCATCCCCTCCAATACTTTACGTGCAACCCTCCAGTCTTTAAATGAAGCATTTGGTGGAAGGGGGGTCACGCAAGTTCTTGGTTGTTTGGGACCTTAGCGAGAACCAAACTTGATTGCTTATCTCGGGGGCCAGATTGATGGCTACCTATTTTTGGGGGCAGGAAGGGTAGCAGGCTTGGAAGAGTTTGTTTGTGTTGGAGCGGCCAAGACAACTTTGGCCAGTGCGGAAGAGACCCATGGAGAGCCCGCTTCCCTTTACCAGCATCAACAGTCCTCGGCCTCTTCTGAGTCCCGATGGTGGTTGAAGCCTTCCTCTTCTTCAGTACATTCTTCTTCAACAGCTTGAGTTCTTCGGGCCTCATATCTGCAACAAATTGAGATAAGTCAATACAAAAAAATGAAGAAAGAGAAGAAAGAAGATAGTGGACATTGGAAGAACAATCGAATTGACTTTGACCTCTAGGGTTGGTCGGACTGAGACCAGTGTTATAGAGAGTCTGCTCTGATAGCAATTACTTCAGAGGAGGGATTTTATACCCCTACAAAATTTTGGAGCACTCTAAGTCTTCTCCCCTAACTTTGGGATCTGAAAAGTAGAATCCTTGACCAACCCAAGTATGGAAGCCTTCAATCCTCAACGAAAGGATTCGAAACAATAAAAATCATCCTTCCATCGATGGACCGAAGAAGGAGCTCCCCTTATCAAAGTAGGAAACCCCTTGGAGGAGAGATATACCACCAATCTCCAGTATGCCTTTTATTGGTGAAGAAAGATCGGAAGAGAGAAATGGTTGGTTGGATTTCTGTTAAGATACAAATGGCTATAAAGCCGATGATAAAATGGAAGAAGTTCAAGATGACAAAACAAAAGAGATGTTGAAAAAGTAAAAGTGTTCTATAATGAAAGGATGAATGAGCAGCCTAAGTCCAGCTTGAAACATCTCCTCAAGTAGCCTAATCCGACCAATGGGAGGATCACTAATCCAACCACTAAGTCGTGAAAATTCCAACTCAAATGAAGGGAAATTCTGAATTGCATCCAAATTAGACTCAGGTCCTCTAAGTCCAACATGGATCCAATTGTGCTAGACATAAAAGGCCTTTTGACCTCATGCCCGACGTTCGATCTCATGGCATCTCCATCTGAAGAAGAAGACCCAGAGGGTCGGTCTCTATTGGAACTCTCAGAGTCCGCCATTGGAGAATGGAGGAGGAGATGTAGAGAAGATTGGAAAGGAGGGAGAAAGTGTTGCCAAAGGTAGCAACCAAGAGGGGGGGGTGAATTGGGTTCTTTAAAATTTTAACCAAATTAAGCTTTAAGCAAATATGTACTTCAAATTAACTTAACTTAGTATGGTTGTGAGGTGTATGCAATATGTTGCAGTGGAATTAAACATATAAGTTACTATGCAAGAAATAAAACAAGGCAAAGCAAGAATTAAATTAAGGTTAAGTAAGAAATGAAAGCAAATAAAGCAAGCACAAGAAGGCACAACATAAACATACAAAGATTTATACTGGTTCGATGCAACTCACACCTATATCCACTCCCCAAACTCTCTTAGAGAATTTCACTATAATCTTTCTGATTACAGTGTGTTATTTTTCGAATTCACAAACAAATCCAGTTAATTTTCAAGATCACCAACCATAACTTTACACTGATTGTTTTTGGACACACAATCAATGCAGTTGATTTTTGGGACAACCAATAAAATCTTACAAATCCAATTTTGGACTTGGATAGACCTAATCCCTAAGTTTCTTTCTCCAAAAAAATTATAAAGAAATAAATTACAATATAGGATTTCAGCACAAAATAGAAAAATAGAAAAGAACTCTTTATACCTGAAGAAGAGGTTGAATGATTGGCTCTTTTGAAGCTTGAACACTCTTCTTTGAATATTGAGAGGATGCTTAAGAAGTTGTCAAAGATCTCTTGTGAATGCTCTCTAAATTTGAAACTTGGTTCCTCTCTTTTTCTCTCTTTTTCTTAGATATTCAATGGAGCTCATAATTTTGAATGATTCTCACTCTTGATCCACTTCTTCTTTTTTTTTTTTTCATTCTCCACCTTTAAATAAGCTTCACAATGGCTGGAGATAAGATTGGACTGTTGGAGGGCTTGAACTAGCCATTGGAGTAGAGAAAAGCCCATTAGAGAAGTATAGAAATTAATCATTACTGTTGTCAGAAGCTATTGAGTCGACTCAATTTTTCTTGAGTCGACTCAAGGTCCCCTTGAGTTGGCTCATGATGTTCTTGAGTAGGCTCAGATGAGTTATCTAGAAAATCATCTCTTTGTCTTTTGAGATATACTCGACTCAACCAATGCTTGAGTCGGCTCATGCCCATGCTAGCACCATCCTGCATGTCGGAGTCGACTCATCCTGTGCATGAGTCGACTCAAGGCCCATGCCAGATCTTCACATGTTCTTGAGTCGGCTCCTGGGATACTTGAGTCGGCTCAAAACCTGTGCCAAGTGCTGAATGCATGCCAAAGCCGGCTCAAATTCTTCTTGAGTTGGCTCAAAAGCCTCCCTCTTCGAGAAATGCTTGGCTTTCTAGTTCTTCTCCAAACTCTTCATTCAAAAACCTTGAGCTTTGAAACTATATGGTTCAAACTTTTTGAATTTTTTCTCTTTAAAGACCTTGACTTAGCAAATTTTGTGGAGATCTTTTTTAAAGATTATTTCTTTAATTTTAACATTTGAAAAGACCTATAACCACTCTTGAAACACATTGTTAGATTCATAATTACTCAAAGTTTGGCAATCATTAAACAATCATGGGGTCAACAATCTTTCCTTTTGATGATGGCAAAACTTTGAGTATATATGCAAAATAAATTAATATATTTCAACTACTTGGCTAGTATAAGTCATAAAGTGGTAGAATATACGCATATGAATGCACACTTCAAAAATGTTTCAATTTATCTTACATTCAAATTCTAAATATTGTCATGCTTTAAATGATCTAAAATGTTTCAAGCACTTCAAGGTATTTCAAGAACTTTTAAGCATGAATATGATATGAAACATGCAAGCTCAAGCATATACTCAACATTTTTTCTCCTCCTTTTTGACAACATCAAAAAGCTCAAGGAAGGGTTTAATGAAACAAATGAAAAATTAAAGAAATTCATAAAACTTTCTTTTGTTTGAATACTTCAAATTTTAACCATCTTTTGAATTCAGATTGTATAACATCTTTCTTTCTCTTGGCATGAAACAATATATTATCAAAATCAATCAAGTTGAATCCAATTCAAAAATTATAGCGGAATGTACTAAAAATTTTGCTTTCTTTGAGTATCAGAATGTATCAAATTTAGATCAATTCAATGCAATTAGATATAAGCATTTCAAAAACTCATCTCATCATTTTCAAATTCAAGTATTTTTCAGCTAAAGTATTTAAGAATTTCATATGAAGATAAGTCATTATATAAAATTCAGATCATCCTTTCTTAAAGAATATCACTCAAACAAGTTCAAAGAGGCATGAAGTTTTAACTTTTCTCAAATTAGCTTAAGAATGTACCTATGCAAATTTGAATTTGAAACGGAAAGATCAATTCTTTTGCCCCAAAAGAGTGAACTAGTAATTTGCAAGACAAAACAAAGATATCAAGCAAGAAAAGTATTTTGCAAATTTATTTATCATATAGATGAGATCAATCTATGCAAATCACAAAAGTTCATTCAAAGGTTTTCCTTTTAAGATTGATAATGAATCAACACACCTAATAAATCAAGATAATCATAGAATGAATGATTATCAGTATTTACAGTTTTCTTTTCAATATTTGAATAATGTTTTCTCCCCTATCTTTTAGAATGATTGCTAGAAAAGTTTGTTCTTTTGTGTTTCTCTCCCTTTCTTTTTCAAATTTGTATATTTAAGCTTAATATATATATTTTTACTCCCCCTTAGTCTTACAAATCAAGATATTTTTATCAAATAACCTTTTAAGAGCATATTTTCTTCTTTTGATCAATATAGATTTGAAAAGCACATCTCCTCCCTTTTGAATATGGTAAATAAACTAGTTGATTTTAAGATTTAAATATAAGATTGCTTTGCATGTCAAAGATTCAAAAGACATACAAGGTTTGAGCATTGAACTTATGTATAAGATATATTTCAATATTTATATCTATCTTTTTCAAATAGTTTGCTTTGTGCTTTATAAGTCCAAGATAGATCCTTTCAAAACCAGAAATTCAAAGTAGATAATAAAAGATTTTCAATTATTCTTCAAAAGGATTATTTCTTCCCTTTCTTATGAAATACCAAGTAGTTGAGTTTAAAAAAGGTATGAACTTCTTGGATTTATCTCAAACAATGTAATATCATGAATATAGCTTTTGCAAAATCAGATTTGAGATAAAGATATTTTTCTATTTTTGCCAAAAGTAAATCAATGAGATATAAGGCAAAAAGTAGACTATCTATACTAATTGATTAAAGTTGAAATTTTCTTTAAATATTTAGCTTTAAAGATAAATGATAGCTTCTTTGAAATATTTTACATGATAGTTTTAAGAGGAGTATTTTTCAAATTTATTTTTCGATATCAATCAATCAAGATAAAGTATGAGTATTTATTAATATTTTTTAGGATCAAAATAATTTTTGATATCAATTAATTATCAAAAATTGATGATCAAAACATGTGAAGAATGCACATTTGCTCAAAATGAATCAAATCATCAAAACCATACAAATGCTTAAGCAAATTTATATGGCTAGGTCAAGATATGCAAAATACAAAGTTTATCAATAAACTTTCTTTTTAAGTTCAAGAAATTTCTCTTATAATATTTAGATAATATTGTCTCTATTTTAGTTGGTAAACAAGAAATATTTTTAGTCAAACAAATAGACATAAATGCATGAAGGCTACACGTACCAAAATGATGGATTACTAGGGATACTAATGCTTTATGAAAGGAAAACTATTTTCCTTAGAAGTCATAAGTCGACTCTCCAGGTCCAAGAGTCGACTCCTTAATGTGGAAATAGTTCAATTTTTTTTGTTTCAAAGAGAATTTGATCAAATTGAAAGGCAATCAAGTCAAAGATTAAGAAAGATATTCAACTCAAATTAGAGGATCAAAACTAATCAATTAAGGGTTATGATAATCAGTCAAATCAAATAAGATCCAATCAAAGAAAACTAGATAATGGCTTTAAGAGTTAGGTTTAACTAGGGGATTTTCAAAACCTTAAAGAGTCAAGCTTAGGATGCAATGCAAATCATCAATATTAAGCAATTGATCTTTTATGAATAAATGTCTTATCTTGATGTTCTTTGAATCATCTAATTTTTTTCAGATATTTTAATTATTAGATAACTTATGAGAATATCAAAGTCTATTTTGTAAGATACACACATAATTTCATATGTTTTGCATACAAATATTTCTTATAAAGCTTATTATATTTAACTTTCAAAATACAATGAATTAAGAGAGCAGTCAAATTTAAATAAAGACATACACTAGTAATGAACAATATATCTAAAGCAAAGAATAAGATCATCTAAATCAATCAATCAAAACACATGATGTGAAAATGATCTAAGTTTAGATAAATTATCAAAATTATCAAAATCATCCAAATCAAACAATTTGACAGTCAAGATGGTATGATGTGAGAATAAATTTAGCCTTTACCGAACATCATCATCCATTCTTTTCATTCCAAAGCATCCATCTTTGAATATTTTCTTTCTTCATTTCATTGGATGCTTGATACACCTTCAAAATTATTTACTAAATTTTGCTACCCAAGCCATTCTAGATCCATGGGGTTAGAGTACATGATTCCTTTTGGAATTCAAATTTGTTTGATCAAAGTTTGGCCAATTCTTTTAATATCACATTCAAAAATATTGTGGCCAATTTTGTTACATTTGAAGCATTTAATAGAGTGATTTTTAGTTGAAGCTTTAGTAAACATATTTTTCACTAATTTTATTTTCTTGATGGATTATACTCAATTCTAGCATTATTGAAAATAGATTTTTGATTATTCAAAATTGAATGAAGCTTTTCAGAACTAAATGTAAACTTTTGAATAATGGGCTTCAGTATTTCTATCTCTTTTCTTAATTTTGTATTTTATTCCATAAGAGATTTTTTAGATTTCAAAAGCTTCTCTTTTTCTTCAATTAAAGATTTTCAGATTTAAGAATATATTTTTTTCTAATAAGAGTCTACTCTTTTCATCTACTAAAAGAAGATTAGACTTTTTGAGCTCTTTATTTTTCAGCCTTAACTTTTAAATTCATCCATTAAGTCATTAAAGGCTTCAAACAATTCATCAAATATAAATTGGAAAGAGTTTTAGAATTTACCTCATCCTCAATAGCCATGAGGTAAAGATTTATCGCTTCCTCTTCCTCATCGGAGCTTGAAGTGTCATTATCTCTTCAAATTCCTAGCATTACTCTTTTCTTGGTCTTTTATGGTGCTTCTTGAGTAAGAGACAATCCGGCTTGTAGTATTCTCTCTTGTTGTAATTGTAGCATGTGACACTTCTTTTTTTTTTGTTTATTTTTTTCTTTTTCTATACTTCTCTTCATGAGAAATTTCTTGAATTTTCTTGTGAGTGATGCCATGTCCTCATCATTTTCACTCTCTTCTTCATATCTTCTTCCTCCAACTCATCGCTTTCTTCATAATGTGCACTGTATTTGAAGATGATGGTCTTCATCTTCTTTAGCTCTTCCTCTTCCTCTCTTTGAGCCATTTCAACTCATGAGTCATGAGTGAACCTATCAACTCCTTTAGGGATAGCTTGGTAAGATCTTTAGCTTCTTGTATAGCTATCACTTTCGCTTTTCATTTCTTTGGCAAAGACCTCAATACCTTGTAAACAAATTCATAGTTAGTGTAGGTTTTACTAATACCATTTAAAGCATTGATAATATCAATAAATTTAAAAATATATTAAAATTAATTTATATTTTTTATTTTAAATATTTCATACTTGTGAATAAGCAAATTAATTTTAGACTCTTTAACTTGGCTTGTTCCCTCATGAGTAATTTTTAATTTGTCCCAAGTCTCTTTAACTAATGTGCAAGTTAATATTCTATTAAATTCATGCACATCTAGAGAGAAATAAAGCACATTGATAGCTTTGATATTTAATTGAGTCATCTTTTATCATATTCATCCCAATTCTTTTTAGTTTGGGAATAGATATACCATTAACTATAATTATGGATGTGTGTGGTCCTCTAGTTATGACTCTTCACATGTCATAATCTAAAGCTTGTATAAATATCTTCATTTTAACTTTTCAAAAAGTATAGTTTGTGCCATTAAATAGTGGTGGTCTAAAGGTTGATTGTCCTTCGACAAATGAGGATCCAACCGGTGTTGCCATGATCTTTTACTTTAAGATTGTTAAATCAACAACTAATAACAGAGCATCTACTCTGATACCACTTGTTGCCCAGAGGTAGCAACCCAAGAGAGAGGAATGAATTAGATTCTTTTAAAATTTTAACCAAACTAAACTCTAAGCTAATATGTACTTCAAATTAACTTAACTTAGTGTGGTTGTGAGGTATATGCAATATGTAGTAGTAGAATTAAAATATATAAGTTGCTATGCAAGAAATAAAATAAGGCTAACTAAGAATTAAATTAAGGTTAAGCAAGAATAAAAGCAAGTAAAGCAAGCACAAGAAGGTATAACATAAACACATAAAGATTTATAGTGGTTCGATGCAACCTACACCTACGTCCACTCCCAAGTTTTCTTGAAAATTCTACTATAATCTCTCTGATTATCGTGTGTTTATTTTTTTAGACTCACAAATAAATTTAGTTAATTTTTTGAGATCACTACCCATAACCTTACACCGATTATTTTTTGAGCTCACAATCAATCCAGTTGATTTTTTGGAACAACCAACCAAAATCTTACAAATTCAATTTTAGACTTGGACAGGCATAATCCCTAAGTTTCTTTCTCCAAAAAAACTTGTAAAGAAATAAAATTATAATATAAAATTTCAACATAAAACATAAAAATAGAAAAGAACTCTTTATGCCTGAAGAAGAGGTTGAATGATTGGCTCTTTTGAAACTTGAATACTCTTCTTTGAATACTGAGAGAATGCTTGAGAAGTTATAGAAGATGTCTCATGAATACTCTCTAAATTTGAAGCTTGGTTCCTCTCTTTTTCTCTTTTTTCTTGAAATTCAGTGGAGCTCACAATTTTGAATGATTCTCACTCTTGATCCACTTTCTCCCTCTTCTTTTGATTCTCCATCTTTAAATAAGCTTCACAATGGCTGGAGATAGAGATTGGACTGTTGGAGGGCTTGAACTAGCCATTGGAGTGGAGAAAAGTTCATTGGAGAATTGCAAAAAACTAGCCATTATTATTGTTAGAAGCTGTCGAATCGACTCAACTTTTCTTTGAATCGACTCAAGGTACCCTTGAGTCGGTTCATGATGTTCTTGAGTTGACTCAGGTAAGTTATCCAAAAAAATCAGCTCTCTATCTTCTAAGATATAGTCGACTGAACCAATGCTTGAGTCGGCTCAGCCTCGTGCCAGTGCCATCCTGCATGCTGGAGTCGACTCATCTTGTGCATGAGTCGACTTAAGGCCTATGTCAGATCTTTACATATTCTTGAGTCGGCTCTTGGGATGCTTAAGTTAGCTCAAAATCTATGTCAAGTGCTGAATACATGCCAGAGCTGGCTTAAACTCTTTCTGAGTTGGCTCAAAACTCTGTCTCTTCAAGAAATTGCTTGGCTTGGCTTTTAGGTCTGCATGAGTCGACTTAAGGCCTGTGTCAAATCTTTACATATTCTTGAGTCGGCTCCTAGGATGCTTGAGTCAGCTCAAAATCTATGTCAAGTGCTGAATACATGCTAGAGCTGGTTCAAACTTTTTCTGAGTCGGCTCAAAACCTTGTCTCTTCAAGAAATTGCTTGGCTTGGCTTTTTAGGTCTTCCTTCTCCAAACTCTTCATTCAAAAATATTGAGCTTTGAAACTATATGGTCCAAACTTTCTAAATTTTTCCTCTTTGAAGACCTTGACTTAGCAAATTTTGTGGAGATCTTTTCTAAGGATTACTTCTTCAATTTTAACATCTAAAAAGACCTACAACCACTCTTGAAATACATGGTTAGATTCATAATTACTCAGAATTTGGCAATCATCAAAATCAATCATGAGGTCAACTGAAAGAAGTCGAGAGAATGAAAAGAACTAGGAGGAAGGTCCAAGAAGATAAAAAAGTGAGAGGAAGAGAATGAAATCAGTAGAAGAGCAAGAAATCCACCTGCATTTGCATAAAAGATGGGGGTGATTGATCGAAGAAAGTTGTCGGCAATTGGAGAAAATCAAAAGAAGCGGTCGGGGGGGTGATTTCTTAGGATATCTAATGGAGGCTCTGGAGACCTAATCGGATGAAGAAGAAAGAGGAAGATCTGAAAGCATGAGAAGAAAATGATAGAATAGGGATACATTCCCTATTTATAGATGTAGGGAGCAGCTCAGTGCAAATACTAAATCACCCCAGGCCATCAGATCACCAACATTTGGCATATTCCCATTGGCCAGTAGAAGCTATCAATCGGCTCATTAAAGAGGGTCATGCCCGGAGCAATACGCACTGCCTTTTGAAATCTTTTTTCCCTATTCATTGATGTGACCCTTCACATCACCCAAGAATTATGGATGCATCGTTTCAATGGAAGGCATGCACCCTATGTCTTTGGTAGCTTTAACTCGATGTTTTCACTTCGTCCGAACCAACTATAGTTCGAACTTGGGAGTATGGGAGATGTGTTGGGGGTAATATGTCATCCAAGTTGAAGACATAAGCAATGACTTCAAACCTTACCAATCCCAGCTACTGGCATCAAAAGGCATTCCTGCCAGCCATACCATCAACCAATCCAATGTCCTCCAACCAAATTTAGTTTGATTTAGGAATCTTATACCTCTTTTCAAATTTGAACACCCATAGTATGATAGCTGGCTCTGAAGCAAATAAGACAGTCATAAATACTGTCTTTCAAGATTTTCGACCTCAAATTTACCTTATTACATCCGAACCGATTGGGATAAACCAGAGGTATCACCCTCCAAATGGCCTTCACCTCTATCTATAAATAAAGACCTCAAAAGAACTCTCGAGCTACGCATATTCTATCTTCTATGTGTTTCTTTTCATTTATTTTAGAGATTTGACTTGAGCATCAGAAGGTCCCCATTGAAGCCAACTTTGATTATGACTTATTTTGTACGAATGGATCCTGCTCGACTTCAGCTATCCTGATTAGAGCTAGAGATCTACCACAACAGTATCTATTAATAAAAAATTATTGTTATTATCAATTTATAGCACTTATTTATACCAAAAAAATAAACTTATAATCTTTATAATTTATAATTATTCAAAATATATAATTATTTAATTTTCAATTATACATAAATTACTTTATTTATAAATATTAATTGTATAAATAATTAATTAGTTTAGAATTTAATTTAAATAGTTAATTAATTGTATACAAATAATTAATAAAAGAATAGTGAATATAAATAAAAATAGAAGATGATTATAATTATTTCTCTAAATTATAGAAATTATAAACTAAATAAAATAATTAGTAAAACTTAAATAGTATAGGGTTACTAATGTATTTCATAACTAAAATAATAAAGGGTCAATGGTGTTGGTAAAATAGAAAATATATAAATAAAATGAATGAATTAAAAAGTGATGAAATACTAGAGTTTTGTCAAAAACTTAATGAAGGGTAATTTTGTCAACATAGGAATCTCTCCTCACATACTCCATCCATCATTCCTTACATCCTCTTAATTTTGAAAGTTACAAATTTTTGGATCAAGATAGATGGACAATCCCTTCTTTTATCCATTCCTTCCAAAATATTTTAAACCAAATGTTGGATAGGGACCATCAATCATTCCAACCCCATCTATTCTCTCTCCCATGACCCCAATCGAACACAAGAATAGTTCATTTTGCAATTTTTATAGATTATAATCCTTTTACTTATGAAGAAGTAGCCAAAACGGACATATGAGTGGAAGCCATGAATAAGGAGATAAAGACGATTAAGAAACATGACATGTGTTGAAACTGAATGATACTAGTGGAGATTGATAGTGTTAAAATATTTGTAGAAGAAGTAGAAAAATAATAAAGAAAAGAGAGAGAGAAGAGGAACTTTATTATCTCTATTATGATTTCATTCAATACATCTCAGAGGCTATTTATACTATTGTACAGACTTCATAAATAGAAAATAATAACCATTGATATAGAATCAGGCTAACAAAGGTAAATAAGATAGAATAATGTTAACAAAGAAAATGGTATAGGATCTTATTAACAAAGAAAATATTATGGATTGTCATGTGATCCTTAAAATCATATGATTAGCTAGAATCATGTATTCACCTAAAATCATGCTAACACTCTCCCTCAAACTCAAGGTGGTACTATAGGTGCCAACTTGAGTTTAAAAATTAGATTATGAATATACTCAAAAGGCTAGCATGATAAATACTATAAGAATATTCACTATTAGCGATGGCTATTAGCTATCACTAACAATTGTATTTAACGATAATTTATTATGACAGATAAAAAATCGATTGTTAAAATTTAGACAACTATTAGCGACAGAATGTTTTGTTATTAGCGATGACGTTAGCGGTTGCTAAAAATCTTAAATTTATTTATTTATTTTCTCCATGGAAATATATTGGTGACGGTGTAATCCTTATTAGTCACGCAACTGATCACCATCGCTAATAGGTGTCCCTTTTTGGTCGATCACTTTCCACTGCTACCTCCCCCCATCTTCCCCTGCTGCCTCTCCCCTTCTTCCCCTATCAGGTCTGCCATCCCAGTCGCCTCCCCCTTCTTGCCTCGTTGGATCTGCCATCCCTGCCGCCTCCCCCTTCTTCCTCCATCGGATCCACCATCCCCAAGCCACCATCTCTGTACCCTCGTCTCCCTCTTCTTCCTCCATCGTGGTAGTTCCACCACCACCCCATCCCTACATTGCTGTCCCCATGTCGGATCCACCATCTTCGCACCGGATCCACCATCCTTGCACCCTTGCCTCCCACTTCTTCCTGCAGTAGTTCCCCCACTATCCCTGCCACCTCCCCCCTTCTTCCCCCACCAGATTTGTCATCCCCACCACTTCCCCTTCTTCCCCTGCTAGATCCGTTGTCCCTGTACCCCCTTCCCTCTTCTCCCCCCATCGTGGTGATTCCCGCACCGCCCGTCCCGCACCGCTGTCCCGCATCGGATCGCCGTCCTCCCTCACCATTCCCTCCTCTTCTCCCCATCCTTTGGTGAGTAGTACAGACAGTGGTGGCGACGGTGACAGAGCTATTGCCGCACGTCATTGCTAATTAAGCTTAATTAATTAAGATTAATTAGTCATTTATTTAACAACTAGATGTTTATTTAAATTTATGATATAGATATTTATTTAACATACATGTGATGTTTATTTTAATTGTTTTGTTTGAATTTAATTTGTGGTGCGATCCGATCGTCTGGTGCCTCAAGGCCATGTGCATGGGACGCACGTCTCGGCCTCCCCATTTATAATGCTGCTTGAACTTTGGAAGCCCGAGGTGGGATTTCTTGGATGCTTTACTAGGGTGGTAGGGGGTGCCACCTCCATGGATGCCTTGGCTCGGCCCATTGTCATGGGATGTGTGACTCGACTGCCTTGGGCGATAGTCCCTAGTGCATGGGTTGCACAGCCCAATCATCCTACGGTCAAAGCCTGTGTGTGCAGAATGCACATCCCAGCCCTCTCCATTTGCAATGCTGCTTGCTACTTTAGAATCCCTAGGGTGGGATTTTCCTGGATGCCCTACTGGGGTGCTAGGGAGCCACCTTTGTGGCTACCCCAGCTTGGCCCATCGGCATGGGATTTGAAATTTAACTATCTTGGATGGCAGTCACTGGTACGCAGGGTGCGCGGCTTAGTCATCAGGCACCCCAAGTTCGCATGCACAAGACGCACGTCCCAACCCTCCCCATTTGCAATGCTGCTCGGTACTTTGGAACCTCCTAGTTTAAAAATTTAAAATATTACATTGTATAGAACCATATATAGATCTATCTTTTAATTAATATATATATTCTAGGCATCCATACATTTATATATTTTTGTACGAGTGGAAGAATTATGCATATTGATCAATTGATTGTCCAGTGTAGATAGTTTGAAAATTACAATTAATTCTATAGTTCATTACAGTAATCAAATAGTACAAGAGAAATTTTGGACAATATTTATCTTTAGTTCTCCTCTCACATCTTAAGCCGTGTGTGAAGAACTAAAAAAAATATAACCAAATTTTTTTGGCCCCTATTGTATATAGTTTAATTACTGTAATTGACCTATAGAATTAATACAATGTTTAAATGGGATAGGACCTTCTATACCTATTAGTTAATGATAGGATATAATTATTATATAAGCCGTTCAAAATGATAAAATAATCATTTTGCAATTGCTTTGTACTTGTTTATGCAGAATCCTTAGGTAGTGTGCCATGGACTGTAGTTGGACGAACTATCGAGTAGTCAATGAAGCAATTTCTATTGAATATAGGGAGGATGTAGACTACTTCTATGATCATACTTTTGGGAATGCAGCAACCTTACATCAAGGATGGGCTTGTTGCCCTTGCAAGAGATGTGGCAATAGAGAAATGCTTGATAGGGATATAATAACTATCCATTTGTATAAAAGTAGATTTATACCCAACTATAAGTATTGGTACCAACATGGAGAGATGTGGGAGATAGTTGCAAATGTTAAAAGTGAGCATGATAGGGACATAGATAGAATGGTAGACATGATTATTGATGCGACTGATCCTAAATTTAACTGAGATGTGGAGGATGATCCAGAAGATGGCAGCAGCCATTTCTATTGTATGCTGAGAGATGCTGATGAACCACTATAGTCGGGATGTAAAACAGACACTATATCATTAGTTGCCATATGATTTAGTTCCTTTCTCGTGAGTTTCAACAAGATAGAGATTATGAAAACTTATCAAACCCCATCATCTTCATATAAAAAATTTGATCAGCTCGACTCCAAATTACGAAACTCATGAAACACCTTTCCATCAATCACCTTGTAGTGGCCACTGATTTAAGAACTCAGCTTCTCAAATCTCATAGGATTGCTCCCTATCTACTTAGGTCGATAGATCTCCTGTAAGTGTACACCCTACTTCTACAGTGAACCTACTATAGCCAATAAATACTGTAAGGCTCTGATTGGCTAGGGATCATGTTTATATATTTTAAACTACAGCAACCTTACTATGAGCAGTCGAGGCACCGCAGTCAAAGAACCACTCATACTACTACAGTATTGAGAAGATCACTGATGAGTGAGTAGACATCCATGTGATCTCTCGTATGGTCACACTCAGTGCCAATGTTCTCTAACATCCACCTGCCCTCTCACCCAGTATCTCTATATTGTAGACTAGAGACTCATCTATCCAAAGAAGATAATTTGTGCACCAATCTAACTAGATCAATCATCATCTCCGTGATGATCTATCGATCGAAAGTAATTTAAGAATTAATTATATACATCTCTAAATCTCAACACTTGAGAATATATATCTTTAAATTATTAATTTTTTGGATGATTCAAGCACACATTATGCAAGAATGAAAATAATAACTACCTATTTATTAATAAATAATAAGCCAATTACAAATTTATGACCTGAAAGAATACAATGTGTTGGCCAACTTAGCTTTTCAGTTCATACATCTAATAATCTCCCACTTGACCTAAAGCCAATTGGCTATATACCTAAGACCCATCTTCTTAAGGTGGGCTTCAATCTTTCACTGGTTGAGAGGCTTTGTTAGTGGGTCGGCCATGTTCTCTGTAGAGTCTACTCTTCATACCTCAGCATATTTCTTCTCGAGCTAGTCGCATATGATGTAAAATTACCACTCGATGTACTTAGACTTCTGGTGAGATCTAGGCTCCTTAGTAAGGGCTATGGCACCGTTGTTGTCACAGTAGAGTGAGATGGCATCTGATGATATCACTCTGAGCTCTGCAATGAATTTCTTATACCAGAATGCTTCCTTTGCAGCCTCCCATGTGGCTATGTATTCAACCTCCATTATTGAATCAGCAATGATCGACTATTTGAAACTCTTCTAACTAGTCGAACCACCATTGCACAAGAACATACAATCTAATATAGACCTTCTATCATCAGGATCAGACATAAAGTCTGAGTCAGTGTAACTCTTAATCCATAATTTAGATTCTCCTCCAAAGATCAAGAACAGATCTTTAGTTCTTCTCAAGTACTTAAGGATGTTCTTCACAGCTATCTAGTATTCTTCACCTGGATTCGACTGATATCTGCTCATGATGCTCACAATAAAGGTAATATCAGGTCGAGTACACAGCATGATATACATAAGGTTTTCTATAGCCAAAGCATAAAAGATCTTACTCATACGCTCTATCTCCTCAGGTATGCTTGGACACATCTTCTTGGAGAGAAAGATGCCATACCTAAGAGGTAGAAGTCTCCTTTTAAAGTTCTCTATGCTGAACCTCTTCAGTACTTCCTCTATGTATTTTTCTATAACAGACCAAGCATCCTTTTAGATCTATCTCTATAGACCTTTATTCTCAGAACATAGGATGCTTCTCCTAGGTCTTTCATAGAGAATTTCTTGGACAACCATCTTTTGACCGAGGTCAGCATGATAATGTCATTCCTAATTAGTAGGATGTCGTCCACGTATAATATAAGGAACGTCACTACACTTCCATTGACCTTCTTATATACTAAAGTTCTTCCTCGTTCTTGATGAAATCAAAAAAATTTTTGATTGCATCATTGAATCAAGTATTCCAGCTTCGAGAAGCTTACTTTAATTTATATATGGATCTTTGCAGCTTGCAGACTTTGTGATCTCCATCACTGGAAGTGAACCTAAGGGTTGCTCCATATAGATATTTCCTCAAGATATCTATTTAGGAATGCCATTTTACATCCATCTACTATATCTCATAATCATAGTAAGCTGCAATGGCAAGTAGTGTGTGGATGGGCTTAAGCATGGCCACAGACAAAAGATGTCCTGATAGTTAATGCCTTCATGCTAACCATAATCTTTCACCACGAGCCTAGCTTTATCGGTATTTATCTTTTCATCTGTATCTATTTTTTTGTAGATCCATTTACACCTAATAGGTACTATATCCTCAAGTGGATCCATTAAGATCTAGACTTGGTTTGAGTGCATCAAGTCAATTTTTGACTTCATAGCACTTAACCACTTCTTGGAGTCGATTCAGACATCGCCTCACTATAGGTTTTGAGGTCATCTCCATGATCTCTATCTTCTATGAGAAATATTTTCTTTACATCCTCTGTAATAATACCTAAGTACCTTTTCGAAGGTGGGAGACCCTACCAGATCTACAAGATGGAGGAGGTATAATTTCTATTAGCTCAATGTTAATAGGGTCATCAGCTCATCGCTCTTCAGAGATTTTCTCTTCAAGCTCAATCAACCTTCCACTACCAGCATCCTAAATAAATTAATTTTTTAAGAATATGGCATGACAGCTCACAATCATATTGTAATCCTTTAGAAAATAGAAGCAGTAACCTAATGACTCTTTAGGATACCCTATGAAGCAAACTTTTATAGATCTAGCCTCTAATTTGTCTGCCATTAATCTTTTAATATAGGCTGGACATCCACAAATCTTGAGGTGACTGAAGCTTAATTCTTATCATGCCATATCTCATATGGTGTGGTGGGAATGAACTTAGAGGTAATCTAATTTAATAAATAATTAAAGTTAGTAAGGCATGTCGCCAAAGAATAAGGGTAAATCAATATAGCTCATTATGGATCGACCATCTCTAATAGGATCCTATTTCTCCTCTCCGATATCCTATTGAGTGGAGGTGTATCAGGAGGAGTCCATTGAGAGACTATGTCATTTTCTTTGAGATAATTCAAAATTTTTTTACTAAGGTATTCTCCTCTCCGATCTGATCGAAGAACCTTAAGATATTTTTTTGTTTATTTTTCTACCTCATATTTGAATTTCTTGAACTTTTTGAAGGATTCAGACTTGTGTCTCATAAAAAATACATACCCATACTATGATAAATCATCAGTAAAGGTTATGAAGTATTGGTAACCACCTCTGACTGGTACATCAAATGGGCCACATATGTCAGTGTATACCAAGGCAAGTAAGTCAGTGGCCCTCTCCTCATGTCCCACAAAGGATAACATGATCATTTTTTCTTGAAGGCAGGACTCACAGATTGGGTATGACTCAAAACTCATTGAGTCAAGGATCCCATCTTTTTTCAGTCGGTTTATCCTGTCCTCTCCAATATGGTCAAATCTAAGGTGCCATAAATACTTGTGGTTCAAGTCATCTCAGGTCGTTTAATTTCTACGATATTGATAGTTTGCTTGTTAATGTTCACACTCACATCATCGTATGGGTGATAAAGATTGTCAATCAAATACCACTTGCAATTAATTTATTTCTCAAATAAATCAAACAATGGTCTTTATTGAATTAAATATATTATCTTTTTATGCTAGCACAGAGATAAAAATCAAATTTTTACTAGTTACAGGTATATAATAACAATCTTTTAAAACTATTTTAAATTCTGACGGTAATCGAATAAGGTAGATCCCTATGAAAACTATAGCAACTCTTTCTCCATTTCCGACTCAAAAGATCATATCTTCTTCCCTCAATCTTCTACTTTCTATCAACCCTGCATAGAAGTATATACATGTACACTCGAGCCAGAGTCTAATATCCAACTAGAAGTAGAAGAAATCGTTAGGTTAGATTCAATAACTAGCATATTAGACATATCTTCCAAAGGTGTGTCATCCTTCTTAGACTTCAGGTTTTCCAGGATAAAGTCTCTTGAACTCCTTAAGGTTTCCTCAGTCGTGATCAATATGGTGACCAATTTGGGTATAGTGTAGTCAATTTTATTCATATGGTAGTTTATGATAAACTGACTATATGAACTAGTTAGGAATTGTAGGATTAGATCCACCTACAATTCCTTTTGCATAGTCAGATCGAGCTTCACAAGCTTCTCTTGGTCCTTGATCATTGTCAGACAATGATCGTGGACCAACTTCCCTATATATATGTATCTTTAAGTTGAAGAGTCTCTCAAATATTTTGAAGTGTACGATATGGCTCTGCTCACCATACAACTCTTGTAGCTAAGTCATCATAGCCCTGGCAGTAGGCATGTGCTCATGCTGGCTCTGTAATTTATTTGATATCGAAGCCAACATATAGCACTTGAGCCGATTGTCATCATCCGTCCACTTATCGAGTACTATTCTCTAGTCAGTACTAAGATAGCTTGGTAAAGGAGGGGGCCTGATCAAGTACATATCCTATCTTCTCAAAATCAAGACTATCTTGAGATTTTTGAGCCAATCCTTGTAGTTAAGGCCAGTCAATCGGTTGGACTTTAGAACTCGAGCTAAAGGGTTTGGAGCTGACATGGTTGAACTGTGAGAGTAGAGATTCAAATTAGATATTTATAATTAATTTTATTTGATCTAGAACTTTAAGATCAAATAGATTTTCACTATTTCTCGGATCTCCCACACTCTCTGGGTGGAGAAATTGAAATCCTAACATAACTTCAAATTTTTAGTGGGTACTATGGTCCCATCTATTCACATTCACCTCACTATATCCAATTCTTGGCAACATGCAAAATCGATGAGTGGACAATTCTTGTTCAATACTTCTCAAGTAAATTGTAGCAACTTGGTCTCTAATTGATGAAGCCTTACTGTGTCCAGTTATTAGCCCAATCTTTAGTTAAGTCAGACCTACCATTCAATATATAGGTAAAGCCGTCATTGGATCCCTCACCGTATCTGGTTATTGGACCCAATCCTATCTTTACCTAGTAACATCTCATGTTAATAAGATGGTTGCGTCTTCTCGATTCAACTGAATTACTATAACTAGTCGAGAACAATCAACGTCGGTTGGATGCCTGCACTCCCACAACGGAGGAAGACCTATGACTTAATATCTATAGAGAGATTTAATTTAGGTCTCATCTTAATTAGTCATAACTGTTATGACTAACCCTAGGGGTGTGGGCTAACTCAAATCACCCAGTAACCACATTAAGACTAATTAACCAAATTGGCTAGATAAGTGCAAGATCGGTGGGGTCCCTCCGTTGCTTTTCTTAGATATCAATAAATTGATCAGATCAATGAATGAAACCAATAAAATAACCATCTTCTTTAGGTCAAATCATAACACTTTTTTTAGACATCAATAGATCAATCAATTTCAAATAGGTTAGCTTATGCAACTCAGGCTCAAGCCATTAAGCCAAATTAGATCTTTGAGTGAATCGATTCAACATGTGGCTGTTAATCGATATGACTAATCTACAACTATTGGATTGATCTCAAATACTCTTAACCTAATCCTAATCAACTCTTGATTGGGTTGGATCAACTGCTCATCTCGATTAAACCCCACCATGTACTAATCGATTCTCCAAAAGTAATCGAATTACTAGATCTGACTAAACTTGCCCTCACCCAATCCCCATTTTTTATGCATTAAATTTCAAATCTTAAAATCTTATTTCAAATCTTAATTAAGTGCATTATGAATATAGAATTTAGTTTAGATGCCGAAACAATCTCATATCTAAACATACAACATGTATCTCATACATCTAGGGCTTTCTTTTTGTGGTTCTTTTTCTTGATTTATACAGGCACCCCTTCAAATAATTATTATTCAACTTTAATTCAAGTAATTAAATCAAATATCTTCATCCAATAAAGTTTTACTAAAATAAATAATAGATCTAAGGTTAAT
>KE505154.1:6149-22198 GCA_000441515.1 Elaeis oleifera | reverse complement strand
TTTTTTTTTTTTTTGTGGGCTTTGGTGGGCTGGGATTCAATATCGGGCCGGGCCATCACAACTAGGCTACTAGAAATTAAATCTAATATATTATATATGTTTTAACATAAATTTTAGATCTAAGTATCTTTCATATATCACATATATGAACTAAAATTTAGATCTAAATATGAAACATATATCGCATATATGAACATTAAATTCAGATCTAAACATGCTTCACATATTATTTTCATGCATAAACAATCTATGGCTCTGATAGCACTATTAGGACTAACCCTAGGTCATTCTAAAATGCTGAATTTCAATACTTTTTCGAAACAAAGGCAGCAGAATATTAGATTAAGCTCTTTAATCTAAGCATTCAATGATCATATCATAACACCTATTTTATGTCATAAAATAATTATGCTAGATCTAAAATCAAAAATAAACATGATCAGATTACTTACCTGATTCGTAGAACTCCTCGAATCTGGATCTACAGATACCTTCAGCATGTTCTATTATAGCCACACAAGCGCCCGACCTCTATGGGTATCTATATGAGGCCTGATTTGATTGAAAACTTCTTGTTCTCTCCAAGGTACTAGCTTCCTTATAGAGAATGCTTCCTTGATGGTTGGATTGGATCTTCTTCAATCTATAAGACTTTCTTAAGGAAGAAGAAGACAAGGTGGAGGAAGAAGAAGACTAGAATAGGAACCCTTTCTCTCTTCTAAAACCCAATGCCTAAAGAGCCCCACACCCCTCTAAGAAAACTCATGCCCCCTCTCTGATTTTCACGATGAAAACTCTTGAAAAATCTTATTACACACCCCCATAAGACCCTTCTTATATAGGCATGTAAAAGGTCTTTGGCTAGGACTAGGTCTGACAAGTCTAACTTTATCACATGTGTTTCAACCCAATCCAAAACCCAAAAAAACTAAGGGCAGCCATGTAACCTCCTCTCCGACGTGGCTTCTTCATGAAAATCTGATTTACCATGATGAAATAATGGGGCATCTCAATTGTGGCACGGAGCATGGGGTAGGCAGCTAAGAGAATAAGAATTCCTAGTCAAACTAGGAAATCTTGATTCTTAATCAAATTGAGCCCTCTTACAATCGAATTACAAATTAAATCCTTCATTAATTCACTAACACTTAGTGAATTGAATATTACAATTTTGCATTGAATCAATCATCAATCAAATTGATAATTAAATCTTATTACGATTCATAATCATAATCCAACCACCTGATTAGTCAAAAAATCTCTTTTGTATGTGATCCTATAGGTTCTTATTCTATCTAGTAGTGAGATATAGCATAATCTCCATCATAGTATTATCAAAATTTCTTTCGATAGATTAAAATAATTCTAACTCACACTCAACAAGGACCATTGATTCGAGAATGATCCTAGTGAGTTCTCATAATCTACTAGTGATGTCTAGCAGCATATGGTGGTAATTTAGTAGAATAAAAGTAAAATCTCTAGGTGTAGTTGCCGTGTGATTCAGTTCCTCTATCGTGAGTCCCGATAAGATGGAGGATATGAAAACTCATCAAATCCCGTCATCCGTCATATGAAAAATTTGATCAGCTCAAGTCCAAATTATGAAACTCATGAAATACCTTTCCATCAATCACTTTGTAGTGGCCACTGACTTAAGGATTCAGCTTTTCAAATCTCATAGGACTGCTCCTTATCTATTAAGATCGATAGATCACCTATAAGTGTACACCCTACTTCTACAGTGAACCTACTGCAGCCAATGAATACTGCAAGACCTCGAATGGCTAAGAAACATATTCATGTATTGTCAAGCTACAGCAACCTCACTATGAGCAACCAAGGCACCATAGGTCAAGAACCACTCATACTACTACAGCATCAAGAAGATCACTGATGAGTGAGTAAATATTCATGTGATCTCTCGTATGGTCATGCTCAGTACCGATGTTTTCTAACGTCCACTAGCACTCTCATCCAATATCTCCATACTGTAGACTAAAGACTCATCTATCCAAAGGAGACAATCTGTACACCAAACTAATTGGATCGATCACCATCCCCGTGATGATCCATCGATCAGAAGCAATTTAGGAATTAATTATACACATCTCTAAATTTTAACACTTGAAAATATATATCTTTAAATTATTAATTTCTTAGATGATTCAAGTACACATTACATAAGAATAAAAGTAATAAATATCTATTTTATTAATAAATAATAAGTCAATTACAAATTTATGATCGGGAAGAATACAATGTGTTAGCCAACTTGGCTTTTCATGTCATACATCTAACAAAAGGACATACCATATAAGGTTCTTTATGTCTTTCCCTCACTTCTAGGCTTCGAAGGCTCTACTTATCCAAAAGTACTACTAGACAGGTGAGATGGCACAAAGAAGAATTTGCAAGCACTTCGAAGTGATGAGTCATCCATCGGATAGTAAGATATAGAAGAAATTTGATGCTTGCCACTCTTTATTTGCTCAAAAATCATGCAATATCTGACTAGATCTATCTACTGATGGGTTTACACTGTTCAGCCATACAGCAGCCTCTTATTCATGTTGGCCAGTCTTTATTACCCCATACAATCTGTCATCTGGGATGTGCATGAAAGACTATAACATCTTTTTACATTAGTCATTCCTGGAGCATGACATCATGGTAGAAGTAGTGATATATATCTAAGGCCTCTTGTTGATGAGCTGAAATTCTTATAGTCTGATGGCACATATACTTTTGATGCAATGAAAAGTAAAATTTTGTAATGAAGGCTACATTGATGTGGATCATTAGTAATTTCTTGCTTATGGAATGCTGTCAGGATGGAGCACTCATGGAAAGCTAGCATGTCCCTATTACATAGAGAATATGAATTATTTCAACTTAAGCATGATCGTAAACCCTGCTGGTTTAATTATCATCATCAATTTCTCCCCGAGCATCATCTTTTTCGAAAGTAGCAAGACAGTTTTAGGAGGAATAAGATAGAGAAGGACCATGCACCCCCATGACTCAGTGGTATGAAAGTGTTTCAAAGGGTATCCTAGCTGGATAAAGTCTAGTATGGCATACTATTTGACAAGCAAAAATCTTGGGGTTCGGTAGAACTCATAACTGGGTGAAGCATAGCATCTTTTAGAAATTATCATACTGATCCACCAATTTGATCCATCATAATCTTGACGTCATGCACATTGAGAAGAATGTATTCGATAATATTTTTACACTATTATGGATGTCAAGAGCAAGATGAATGACAATCTCAAAAGTCCGAGTAGATATGAAGAATATATACAAGCATCTTCTATTAGAGCTGGTTGAGGTGTCACTGGAGAAATTTTGGAAGTCGAAAGCATCTTATACCTTAACGAGGGATAGACAGAGACATATATTTTACTAAACTACAAAGAGATCGACCCATATATTGAGTAAGTATCCATCACAATCCCAACTCTTTAATCACTTATTATAATATACTTATCTTATACATGATAGGCAATATGATGAGATATTAAGACAGGACAACCTGAGGATAAGCGAGGAAGAAATTTTCACACAACGCTCATGGAACTTTGTAGATTAGTTCCACCAATTGGTAAGCGACCCATTGCCATTTCATATGATTTAATTCTTCCAATTTATGATTTTCATAATATGCAAATTATGCAAGAGGACGAATCTATACCTAAGAAGCACAGACCATTAGGTTATAGGCCAATAAATATTGACATATTATAATGTCTGTAATATAAATGATTTAAATTTCATACCCAGCAATATGGATATCATAAAAGCACAATGAACAGTGATGCGTGTATAAAGAAAAGTTGGTGGGAAGAGACGGAGAGTGACTACTATGAAATTCTCGAAGAAGTGATCAAGTTGATCGAACTTGGAGGTAATACTGTTATTTATTTAAGTGCCGATAGTTTGATAACAATAATTGTATGAAGGTTGATCCACGACATGGGCTTATTGAAATCAAACATGAATCAAAAGTATATGTCAACAAGCCCTTTATTCTAGCTTAACAAGCTATTTAAGTGTATTATACTTCTTTTCCATCAAGGGAGAGAGGAAGGAAAGATTGGTGGGCTATGTGCAAAATTAAGTCTCGAACCATTCATTACAAGCTCGAAGAAGAAGAAGAGCCCCATTTACCTGAATGCTTTTAAGAGGATGAAACATTAAAAGTTCATCAATCTTTAATAGATGTAGAGTTGGATACTTTAGAAATTCTCCTACATAATGGTGAACATGAGGAGGTAGATCATATTGAGTTTATTTTAAAAGACAATCTTATCCAAGAAGAAAAAGAAGAGGAAGAAGTGAAAAAATCAAAAGAAGAATCCGAAGGATACCAAACATCTAAAGAGGTTGATAAGTAGTGATAAGTATATCAAACTCCCATTATATCTTTCTATTCAAATTTCTATCATTAACCTTCAAGCTTAATGGAGTCGACCCCAAGCATAACGACTAGTTTTCTTTATCTTTATGGTATACTTATTTTATTTGTCTTTCATACTTATCTTGTAACATTTTAATTCTTGCATTACTTATCATAATTATATAATTAATTTATGAATCTATTTATTTTATTTTTAGAGATTATAGGATCATGTCTTCTAAAGAAAAGAGCCATGCTATTTGAGGAAAGAGCTCTAGAGGACAGAGCTCTCGAGGAGAGAGCTCTTGTGTAGTTAGCTCGTGTGGTTCTATGGTGCTCACACCATGCGATAAATTCTAACACTTTAAAAATTCTCTTTTAGATTATTTATCCTTTATATCTAATATAATATTCTTATAATATTTTGTTACTCTCAAATTTGGACGACATGGGGTCACCATTGACCAGACAGTCACATGGAGCAGCGACCAGCTCTCAACCTCAACATCATGGTAGAGGACCTGCCTAGCTCACGACACCTCTGACTCGATCAGAGGATAGAGAGCTTGTTCCCATTCAGAGCTGCTCGTAAGTATTAGATCTTCAAGGAATATGTTTAAAGTTTAGCCATTTTAGAATCAATATTTATTGTTCAAAATCAATTTTGTAGCACATTTAGGGAGCCTAGGGTATCCTGTGTCAGGGTCGGTGAACGAGTTCTCCAGTTGACCATCGGAGGCTCGTGACGTAGTCTGGAAGATGTTCCTAGTAAGTCAAAGGTGTTAAATTTTAAATTCATGACACATTTGTATTCTATTTGTTAATACATGCTTGCTTCTAATTGTAGGAGTACTACTGATTTGAGACTCCTCAGAATGAGGAGGCTGGTTATTAGACCTTTGAGGAGGTGGCCACACATAGGCTCCAAGATGGGCTAGACAACCTCAAGCAGTCCATCATAGAGTTTTTCAATTCTGAATCACCATCAGACTGAAAGTCTTTCATGGATCACTAGATATGGAGGAATGTATGGGAGGCCCTCTACGACTACTGGAGCAGTGAGGACTACTCTAGTAGATGGTAGAGAGCATGGCAAAATCAGACTGCCCAGTAGGATCCGATCAAGCATACCGGCGGTGATGTGCATGATGTTGCCATTAGTACACCGCGCAATTAGTTTAATTTCAACTCTTAAAAATTTTTTATAAATAGCAGCGAGTCGAATCGAATCTGCGGAGAAGGCTATGGATTGATGTTTAAAATCTTTGATTTAAAAAAAAAGATTAAACAGAGTCAAAATTATAAATAGAGGACAGAAATTAAACAGTACAAAAAGATAAACTCAGTACTAAGATCTACTATTTAGATCTTAGCATCTACTTATAATAAAATTAAATTTTAGAGATTTAAATCTTAATTAAATCTAAATCTTATTGCAAGAATTTAAAAGAAATACAGTAAGAATTAAAAATGCAAAAGAAAGTAACTGGGTACTAAGATCTATTAACTAAATCCTAGATTCTACTTGCAATTAAAATAAAACTAGCAAATTTAAAGAGAATAAAACTATTTTACATTAACTAAAATCTAAATTCAAGTATAAAATATTAAAGAGAACTAATAAAGAAGATAAATAGAACTAGAATAAAGAAAGTAAACTAGAAAGCTGTAACAAGGGTTGGAAGTTAATTCGCACAGTCTCATCAGAAAGATAGTTGATGAGATCTCCTTTCTTCCTTCGTACTCTATAGAGCTTGCTCGCATCATCTTTTTCTTCTTTCTTGGATCTGATCTTGAAAAAGATGGAGACTTGATAGAAGTGATGGTGGAGAAAACAAGGCTCTCTTCAAGGCATCCCTTTCCTTGAAGCTACAACCAACCCTAAGCCCTTGTTGCCACCCTCTCTCTCTTTCTTTGTGCCACCCAACTCTAGATGATTGCAATATGGGGCATGGACTCCTTTAAAAGGCCTAGGTTTGGTGATTTTTGGTATTTTTTTCTTGAATTTATGCCATGTAAATCCCTCTTGATTTGGAAGGCTGTATCTCTTCAATTTGGGAAACAGTTACATAAGGAATTATCTTATTTACTTTTACCATCCAAGCTTCTCATGCTGAATCTTTTTGAACTCTCATTTACTATTTTTATTCCCTTCTAGCTTAGCTCCTTTCCATCCAAAATTGGTTGCCATATCAGGTTTTTGCCCCAAAAAAAACTAAGAAGAATCTGGGTGTATCGGGTGTTCCTATTTTGTCCAACACTATTATCAACTTTAATTCGATGTAGCTACCTCATACAAAATCCAAATTGACTTCTATAAATTACATTCTTTTTTTCTCATCTGAAAATTTTGTAGGATCTAGTCTTGCTCAATTTGGAGACCTGTAGCCTACCATTTAGGGGTCCTTATCCCAAAGGTATCAGAATTAAAGGGGTCCAGCCAAGGAAGAGATTAACTACCTTTTCTTGCTTTTTGCACCTCCTAGCTCATTTCCTGGCTGATGGCATCAATAAAAGGAAGGTGTGGGGTTAGGGTTTCATGGGGTAAATGGTCAGCTAGGGCTCTGAGGCTTCAGGGTTTCAAAACATCTCTGACGATTTGAATTTACCTATCAAATAAGGAAAAAACATAAATTAAACTTCTCATAACTTTTCTAATGGGTGTGAAACTTGATTTTTGATGCTTAGATTAATCAATCAACTCGACATCTATTTTTATAAATATGAATTTCATATTTTTTAAATTATTTTCAAAAATACTTAATTTTGTAAGAAAGTCCAACTTAAATATGAAATTAGGGTTTCTTGAAGATGTTAGGACCATTAAATATATAAAAAATATATATAAATATATGATTTATTACACCCTCCAACTTAATCATTGCTAGTCCCTTAGCAATGTAAAAAATACAAGTATTTATTTACCATGTTTCATCAAGATCCTCCCTTACAAAATAGGCCTAGGATTGAAAGTCAAGAAGTTTTCAATTATCACTAACTAGGTTTTAAGTTTCACAAGCAGATTTCACAATCAGTCTACTCAGAAGCTTCCTCAGAGTACATCCAAAGATCTGCAGCACTTATGTTTGTGATGACTAACTGAGCCTTTGGGTGCTTGTTTGTAAAAGGCAAATGTTTCTTCTCTTATCACCTATTTCTGTTCATTTTTTATACACCCTCAAAATTAAGCTCATAAACTAAGATAGCTTTCACACTGCTCTTCTTCTTCTTCTTCTTCTTTTTTGTAGTGCTGAGCATTCTGACCTTTCCTCCACCGTTTGATGTGAACCTCCACACTTAGATGCAAAGATCCGGTTATTAAGCTTAAGGCAATCCACATATACTCTATGTTTTGTACTTTTATTTTAGGCAGGTAGCTTTTTCCTCAAATTCAAATTTTTAATCGAGTTGTATATCAATTACCTACTTTAAGTAATAATCAAATCCTCAACTGGCCTTACAATCAACCTCTACTTTATCTCATCAGTGTGCATGTGTAATTCAAAGTGCTCATAGCCTTTAGGTGATCTAAATAGGCTGCTAAGAGTCCGATCAACTAGTCTACTCCTTGATCTGCTATATTCATTAGCAAATATTTTCTAACCTTATTATTTCTTCCTAGTCTATTTTGCTTAGGATTTTCTTTCTAACATATCGATTATTCAATAATTTTAAAAGATTTTCAACCATTTTCAAAAGTTTTCAAAATATTTCATAATATCCAAGATATTTTTAAAAATTTCAAAGATTTTTAAAAGATTTTCAAAAGAGTTTCCTACCCCAACTTAATTACTATTATCCCTAATGGTATAAACAAGTTAAAGAAATATATTCAAACCATAAGAATGAAAGAAATGAAAAAGAAGATAGAGAGAGAAACAACCTGAGAGGAGGAGCTCAACTTCAATATGAAGGCTGTAAAATTTTTTATGATTATTATTTTTATTTTTTAATTTTTATAAATTTTTTATTTTATTTTACATATTGGGTTGCCTCCTAATAAGCGCTAAGTTTAAAATCTTCAGCTAGACTATACCGATTCTCTCACATACCTAGGATCAAATATTGGATTGAAAAATTCTATTATGCGAGGTAGGTGAGGTGAATCAAGTGGGGCATTCATCTCTTGGACTTGAGTTTCTTCAATGGGCTCATCCAAAAAATCATTTTTTATCAATTTTAAGGAGGAATCAGATTCAACTGTCATCCATTAATTCAACTATCGAATAATTTTTCTCCTTCTGAGTATACTTTGAGGTATTAAAATATTAATTCTCATCTTTTGATCTCCAAAAAAAATATTCATGGCTCCTGTTTTACAATTGATAGTGACATTGGCAGTGGCCAAAAATGGACAACCTAAAATTATAAAATTTGATTTAACTTTGAGATGGTTTCATGTCAAGTACGAAGAGGTCTATTTAAAAATAATATTGATTTACTCTAACTAAGACATCCTCAATCAGACCACGTGGCATTTTTACTGAACTATCAGCTAATTACAGAATGACCGATGTGGGTTTCAGTTCTCCAATCCTAAATTTTTATAGATCGAGGTCGGAAGTATGTTCACACTAGCTCCTAAATCTAACAGAGCTCGATTAAAGGTGATGCCTCTTATAACACATGAAATCAAAGGAGCACCAGGATCTTTCTTTTCTAAGGAAATGGGTTCAACAGGACTACACTTACATCCTCAGACAGCATAATTCTCTCTGTTGTTCTCGGCTCATGCTTTTGTGTGGAGAGTTTTTAAAATTTTTTTGCATAAGTTGGAACATGCAGAATCGCATCGAGGAGGAATAAATTAATATGAACTTGTTTGAATAATTTCATTAACTCCTCGTTGCATGCTCCTTGCTTTTTATGAGAAGAACCAAGTTTTAAGATTGAAGAAAATGGAACTTTAAGTTTATATGACTCGGGTAACTCATCTACTCTTTCTTCCCTTTGTCTTTCTCACTCAAATTGAAATCAGCATCAGTACCAGTTCTGAGCTCAGATTCTTCTATGTAGTTAGTCTTAGTACTAACTTTTATATTCTCATTTTGGCTAGTATCAGTACTAGACTCTTTCACATGGTCTTGATATGGGTCCTTAAGAATTTTACTACTTCTAAGTTTGGTAATTGTGTTAGCATTCTCAAATTAAGGATTCTTAGGAGAGACATTGAATTGATGATTAGATCCAGGTGGTCGGTGGAAATTGGGTAGGTTGTTCCTGGGATTTGCGATAGGTTGGCTTGATAACTGATCTAGTTCTCTTCTCATAGTAGACTCAGCTATCTATTCTATTTGTACTTCTAGTTTAGTAATAGATTATTGTTGGATCATAATCAATTATTGGAGTTGGTTAAACCTATCGTCAGCTAGAGGAGTCTATTGAGGAGGTGGATATGAAGGCTGATTGTAATAGGATGGCTGGGTAGGCTGACCTCTATTATAGGCATAGTTTTGATACTGAGGTCTATTTTGAAAGTTTGATATAGAAAAATTTGGATTTGAGCCTGAGTCTGTTGAGGTCTCCAAAAAAATTAGGATGGTTCCTCCAATCTGGATTATATGTGTTTGAAAATGGGTCATTAACAGGCTTGAAATAACCTTGGACAGCTTGAACTTGTTCTTGGATGAAAGGTGAAAACTGTGCAGCCGTGAAACATTTACTCATATGGTCGGCTGGGATAGCACGATAGAATATTTTTTTGAAATTGAGAGGTGGTGTATATTGCACAGGAGTTTGTTGACCTAGGGCTATGATCTGATTTAATTTCTGAGCAAGAAGATTGATTTTATCTAATTTTTAAGCTATCAGGTTCAAGTCGACCTTAGGACTAGAGTCTACATATTTAATTTCATAGATTTCTGCCCATTTTTGGTGAGGAATCGATCTTTCATAAGAAGGTAGTGAAGTATGATTGATCGAGTTCTCACTCAAAGTCTCAAACAGGGCATAGACTTCATCCTCACTCTTGCTTATGAATGTACCCCCACAGATGCATCAACCATCTATCTATACTAATCACCTAAATCCTCATAAAGAGCTTGGATAATTTGCCACTTAGATAGCCCATGGTGTGGGTATTTCTAAGAAGTTCCTTAAGTCTTTCCCATGATTCATGAATTTGTTCTGTTGGAAGCTAAGCAAATCCAGTGATAGCTCATCTCATAGTATTGGTTCGATCTATAGGGTAGAATTTCTTAAGAAGCTCATGCTGCATTTCAGCCTAAGTTTGGATTGATTTCCTAATATGCCAAGCCAGTACTTGGCTTTATCCTTAAGTGAGAAAGGGAATAGGGTCAGTTTAAGTGCATTATCAGTAAAATTTTGGATTTTGACTGTTGAGCATATTTCTAAGAACTCATCTAGATGTTTATAAGGATCTTCATTAATGTTTTCATAGAAAGATGGGAGCATCTGGATTGTGGTCGACTTGATCTCATAATGACCTGTTGGGATTTCAGATAAATGGATATAAGTCGATGGGTTATAAGTAGAAGGAATAAAATATTTCTTCATCTACTTAGGTGGTTCTTCTAAATTTTCAGCCATTTGGTTATCGGATTTAATGTGTATCAACCGTTCTATATCAAGATTGGATTCAACTAGGTCAGAAAAAGAGATATCCTATCGTGTATGTACCAGTGCAACCCTACTGTGTGGTTCAGATTTTATTATTATTATTATTATTATTTTTCTATCGCAAGCAAGTTAGTAAATAATTAAACCTAAGACACCTAAGGGTTAATTAAACCTAACAATTCGATGTAATGTGAATCAGCCTAGATGCGAGTTAAGTCTAATCTCACTTCCTTCAACTAGCCAGGTAAGAGATGGGATCGTGGGAGGCTCTCCGTACTTTCACAATGGACCTAATTAAATAACTACGAGTCCACTTAGGCTTAACCTTTTAACCTCATATCTTAGATACTAATTTTAGGGCTGAGTCCAAACTTACTTTGTAGTTGACTTCACCACAATACTCGAACTGAACTCAATTGATTCTAGAGGTCAACGTCTATTGAATTTTAATTAGGCTTGGGCTAATACGGGATGCTGGTTAGTTATTTTTAACTAAGAAAGGGTGATGAAATCTCCATCTTATCTTATTATTGGGTGTTTCCCTTAAGTCGATTTAGAATGAAGATGCACAATCAAGTTCAAATAAGGGATTCTATGCAACTAAACTAAATGCATAAAACTAATTAAGCTTGAAAGCTTACTTTATCTCCAGTGATCATCAAAAATAAATCTAAGATGATGAATGTTCTAAATAATTAAGTTTTACTTTGTCATGAAGTTTTATTAGGTTTAAGTTGGTGATTTTTAAGTTAATTTGAAATAAAGCTACTAATACTAAAAGGGAAGTAGTTTAGGGTTAGGATTGATCTCACCAACTTGAATCTTGTCATCCTTCTTTTCTTCTCTTTTTTTTTGCAAAAAAAAAAGAAATCAGAAGAGTTAGTAAGCTATAATCATAAGAAAATCAAAGTAATCAAATATTAAAATTGGTGCCTTCCTCAATAACGGTGCCAAAAACTTGATGTGCACGATGCTGTCATTAGGACACTGTGCAATCAGTTTAATTTCAGCTCCTAAAATTTTTTTATAAATAGTAGTAAGTCAGGTTGAATCCATGGAGAAGGCTATGGGTTGATGTTTTAAAATCTTTAATTTTAAAAGAAAAAAGAAAGATTAAATGGAGTCGGAATTATAAATAGAGGATAGAAATTATATGGTGCAGAAAGATAAACTCAGTACTAAGATCCACTATTTAGATCTCAGCATCTACTTATAATAAAATTAAATTTTAGAGATTTAAATCTTAATTAAAATCTAAATTCTATTGTAAGAATTTAAAGAATACAGTAAGAATTAAAAGTGCAAAAGAAAGTAACTGGATACTAGGATCTACTAACTAGATCTTAGCTTCTACTTGCAATTAAATAAAACTAGTAAATTTAAAGAGAATAAACTACTTTGTAGTAATTGAAATCTGAATTCAAGTAGAAAATATTAAACAAAACTAATAAAGAAGACAAACAGAACTAGAACAAAGAAAGTAAACTAGAAAGCTGTAACAAGGGTTGGAATTTGATTTGCGCAGCCTTGTCGGGAAGATAGTTCATGAGATCTTCTTTCTTCCTTCATACTCCATAGAGCTTGCTTGCATCATCTTTTTCTTCTTTCTTGGATCTGATCTTGGAAAAGATAGAGGCTTGATAGAAGTGATGGTGGAGGAACAAGGCTCTCTTCAAGGCACCCCTTCCTCGAAGCTACAACCCAACCCTAAGCCCTTCTTGCAGCCCTCTCTCTCTTTCTTTGTGCCACCCAACTCCAGATGATTACAATATGGGGCATGGACTCCTTTAAAAAGGCCTAGGGTTTGATGATTTTCTGATATTTTTTTTCTTGAATTTATGCTATGTAAATCTCTCTTGATT
Source organism: Elaeis oleifera (assembly GCA_000441515.1). Lineage (NCBI taxonomy): Eukaryota > Viridiplantae > Streptophyta > Magnoliopsida > Arecales > Arecaceae > Elaeis > Elaeis oleifera. The sequence continues at coordinate 9,355 of KE505154.1, read as the reverse complement.
TGGAAGGCTGTATCTCTTCGATTTGGAAAACAGTTACATGAAGAATTATCTTATTTACTTTTGCCACCCAAGTTCCTCATGCTGAATTTTTTTGGACTCCTATTTGCTGTTATTTATTCCCTTCTAGCTTAGCTCCTTTCCACCCAAAATTGGATGCCATATTAGGTTTCTGCCCCAAGAAAGCCTAGGAAGAATCTGGATGTATTAGGTGTTTCCTGTTTTATCCAGCACTATTATCAACTTTAATTCGATGTAGTTATCTCATTTGAAATCCAAATTGACTTCTATAAGTTTCATTCTTTTTTTGCTCATCTCATAATTCTGTAGGATTTGATCTTGTTTAATTTAAAGTCCTGTAGCCTACCTTTCAGGGATCCTCATCCAAAAAGTATCAGAATCAAGGGGGTCTGGCCAAGGAAGAGATTAACCACCTTTTCTTGCTTTCTGCACCTCCTAGCTCCTTTCTTGGCTGATGGTGTCAACAAAAGAAAGGTGTGGGGTTAGGGTTTCATGGGGTGAATGGCCGGCTTGAGTTCTGAGGCTTCAAGATTTTAAAATATCTCCGACGATTTGAATTTACCTGTCAAATAAGAAAGAAACATAAATTAAACTTCTCATAACTTTTCTAATGGGTGTGAAACTTAATTTTTGGTGCTTAAATTAAGCAATCAACTTGATATCTATTTTTATAATATATACTAATTTATATTTTTTAAACTATTTTCAAAAATACTTAATTTTGCAAGAAAATCCAACTTAAGTATGAAATCAGGGTTTCTTGAAGATGTTAGCACCATTAAATACATAAAATATATGTATAAATATATGATTTATCTAGCAGCTCCATTGACACACATGTTATAGTAGATAGATTGATAAAAATTCTAAACTTATATTAATTTCATATTGAGTTGATCATATGTATGTTTTATTAACTTAGTTTTATTATTTATTGTAGACACTGCAGCTAGGTCATGTATCTGTTAGATGTATATCCTAGAAACCAATATGGCAGACACCTTGTAACAATTTGAGGATATATTTTTATACTTAAACAATTGATTTATCAATAAAGTGGGCAATTTTTATCCATTCTTGTGTTATGTGTCTGAGAATCATCCAAAAAATTAATAACTTGAAGATATATATTTATAGAATTTAGACTTTGAGATATATATAATTAATTCTTAAATTGCTCTCGATCGATGGATTATCATGGAGATGATGATTGATCCGATTAGATCGATGCATAAATCACTTCTTTCGAGATAGACGAGTCTCGAATCTACAGTGTAGAGACACTGAGCAAGAGTACGGATGGTTGTTAGAGAATATTAGTACTGAGCGTGATCATACGAGAGATCACATGGATGTCTACTTACTCACAGTGATCTTCTCGATGCTGTAGTAGTGTGAGTGGTTTCTTGACTTGCAGTGCTTCGGCTGCTCACAGTGAGATTGCTATAGTTTGACTACACATAAACATGATCTTCTACCCATTTGGATTCTTGTAGTATATGTTGGCTATAGTAGATTCATTGTAAGAGTAGGGTATGCATTTATAAAGAATCTATCAACCTTAGTAGATAAGGAGTAGTCCTATGGGATTTGAGAAGCTGAGTCCTTAAGTCTATGGCCATAGCAAGATGATTGATGGAAAGAGTTTTCATGAGTATCACATTTGGACTTGAGCTAATCTAATCTTTCATATGACAAATGTTAGGATTTGATGAGTTTTCATGATCTCCGTCTTGTCGGAATTCATGATAGAAGAACTAAATCATACGATAACTATACCTAAGGATTCTATTTTCTATTCTGCTGGATTGCCATAACATACTGTTAGACGTCATTAATAGATTGTGAGAACTCACTGAGATTATTTTAGATCGATAATTCTTGTTGAATGTGAGTTAGAATTATTTTAGCCCATCGAAAGATGTTTCGATGATACTATGATAGAGATCATGGTATGTCTCACTACCAGATAGAACAAGAATCTATAGGGTCACACACAAAAAAGATTCTTGATTGATCAGATGGTTAAGTTATGATTATGAATCATAATAGGATGTGATTATCAATATGATTGATAATGCAAAAGTTGCAATTAAGTAATTTGCTAAGTGTTAGTGAATTATAGGGGGATCAATTAGCAATTGGATTGATGTTTGGCTCAATTTGATTGAGCTATGAAATTTAATCAGATCTAATTGAATTAGATTCAATGTAGTTTGATTTGGATTTGATTAAATCAAGCCTAACTAGATTATGAGATAACCCAATTGCATAAAAAGAACAATTCCTAATTTGACTGAACTTGTTTGAATCAATTTCCTAATCAGATTAGGATTTATTTCAGATTTAATTTGAGTTTTTAATTGGACTAAGAATTAGCTTGATTTGGGTGCTACCTAATCCTAAGTTGGCTAGAATTAAAACACATTTAAATCAGATTTAAATCTACACCTAAAAAGAATCCCAATTAGACTAGGATTCTCTCTCCATCCGCCACCCTTGTTCATGCCCAAGAGAGTACCGCATCCCTTGGTTTTGCACATCAAAACTTCATGCCAAGAGCCTTCATGTGTTCCTATTTCTCTCCTTTCAGATCTGGTTTAATTTGGAATAAAATCAGTTTAGATTTGAATCAAAGTAGGAATCCTAATTTGGTTAGTTTTTATTCTTTCAAACTTTGCCTTTAACTAACTACTTGGATGCCTGTAAAAGAAAGGGGTTATGGGACGTGAAAGCCAGATTTGAGATTAGATCTCATGCAGAAAAGAAGGGCTTTGGCATGGGATTTTTGGGCATGAGAAATCCTTGCATGGGGTTTTAAGAAGAGAGAAAAGAAAGAGAAGGGTTCTTGTGATCTAGTTTCTCTTCTTCTTCTTTCTAGTCTTCTTCTTCCTTGAGAGAGTCTTATGGATTAAAGAAAGTCCTTTTCAACCATCAAAGAAGTGATCTTTGTAAGGAAGCTAGCATTTCAGAAAGATCAAAGAGCTTCTGATCAGATTAGATCTTGTGTGGATACCCGTAGAGACCGGACACGTGCATGGCTATACTAGAACCTAAAACATCCTCAGATTCAGATTGGAAGAGAAAGTTTAGTGATTCAGATATATGATTCGGTAACATATTTATTTTATTTCTGAAATTAGATATTTTATATCTTGTTTATCATCATATGAACTAAATCTATAGAT
>KE505153.1:453302-473290 GCA_000441515.1 Elaeis oleifera | reverse complement strand
TCCTCCTCCTCCATATGGCCGTCCACCTTCCTCCGGCGGGACAGGAGGCCGAAGCGACGGCAACGCCGCGGAAGGGGCAGCGTGGGCGAGGTGAAAGAGAGCAGCGCCCAGCTGCTGGTCCGACGGGCCGGAGGAGGGATCGGACAGGAGGGATGGGGAGGGAAGGAGGGAGAGGAGGCGAGAGAGGGAGAAGGAGGCGGAGAGGAGGGAGGATTCGAGGGAAGGAGGGAGGAGGAGTCGGAGAGGAAGCGGAGGGAGAGGGAGACGGCGGAGGCGAGGAGGGAGAGGAGGGAGACGCCGGTTCAATCGTTGATCCGACGGTTGGACCGTTGACCCACTAACCCGGTGCCTTATCCGGGTTAAGGCCCGGGCCGGTTTAATAACTTTGAGTGGGAGGCCTTGAGGTGGAAGTAGTTGGATCCGACAATGCACGCTGTTCCAGACCAGCTCACTCTCGGGATTGTCGTTTCATACTATAATGGCCAACTCTGGTCTCTGAGATGATTGGATCGCATTGGAAGCAGGTACCAATATTGGCATAGGTATATAATCAACATGTAACGTGTTCATGCTGGAAATTTGTATAAAAATGATAACATCTCATGCAAAATTAAATTCATCAATACAAAATTCAATGATACAAATTTGGCAATATAAATCCAAGAACACAAATTCATAAATAACTATATAATGGTGATCAGGAATCTCAGATGCAGTGTTCATCAGTCCACGTGCATATATAATAAGTTCCATTAATTTAATGTTATTTTAAAACCAACTTATTCGCTATTAACCTCTGACAGTATTAATAAACAGATCTTACTAATTTTCTCATTTTTGGAGTTCTAATAGTCAGAATTACCTGTAATTTCTCCATGTTTCCTTAACTTAAATTAAATAAATAAGGATTAGGATCTTGCCTCAATTTAGAGACAAGCACAAAAATCCTTTGCTGGCTTCTTCTTGCCTGGATGACTGCACCTCTACACAACGTCAATGCCAACTATTGCTAGAGATTCGTACAAAAGGAAGAACGAGGCCGGCCAGATGTTGACACCCAATTGTTCGAATCCATCAGAACAATGTTAGCTAATTCATCAAATCAAGCATCAAGATAAGAGTAACATTTTAGAAGTTATCAATTATGGGTTCAATGACGACCGACCAAAGTTGGGGTGTAAGAAGAATAGGATTGACTATGTAGCAGCATCCAATGGTCCGGATTGGTTTGCCCCGGCAAAATTCAAATAATCAATGCCTAAAATAGGAATTCGATTATAACATAATAGGGATTAGTGATAATAGAGTCTAGCGATGCCCGACAATGGACTATAAGAATTTAGAATTTTACTAACAAACTTTTAATGATGAAACACAAGTTTACTCATCAAAGCCTCATATTTGATAATAAAAATAAAAATGATCACAACAAACCATTTTGGTTAATATCCTTAATGGCGAAATGAAATTTCATTATAAAATATGTATCTTTTCAATTTGTTATAAAAAATTCATCATTAACTAAAGCTTTTTATGGTAGAAAATAATTTTAGTGTCAGAATTAAATTTGATCAACTCACTAATAATAATTTTATAATTTATCTCTAAAATTTATATCTTTAGTGATGATAATTTAGTACGATCACTATAGATATATACCTTTAAAGACAAAACTTATAGAGTTATCATTAAAATTTATATTTTAGGAAAATATATTATATTATCATAATTTATTGTTAATATCGATATTGATCAAATCATTAGTGATAATTTCAGAATTCATCACTAAAACTTATATCTTTAGTAGTGATATTTTAAAATGGTCAAAATATGTATATATCTTTTACTGACAAGCCAATAAAATGATCATTATGATAAATATTAGTCAATATATTAATAATGATTTTATAATTCATTGCTAAAGTATATATCTTTTATGATGATATTTTAAAATAATCATTATAGATATATATTATTAATAATGAGATTATATAGAATTAAAAATCTATCTTTAGTATCAATCATTGTGATATCACTAAAATCTTATATATTAATGAAAAATAATGATATCATCAATAAAATATTAATTATAATAATATTTGAATAATACATATGTTAATCATTGAAATAAGATGTGGATCTTAACTTTGTTCTTGGTATGCTATTAAAATTAAATCAATTATCATAAGAGTTGGAGTAAGATTAGAGAATGATAAGATGTAACTAATACTATATGATTTTAATTAGATAGTTGATAAATTTTTTAAATATACTAAACTATTGAAATTCATACGTTCTATTAGGATTCAATTTAATAAAATCGATTATGGATTCTTTTTTTAGCTAGAATATTTTTTATGGATCAAATATTTATTTTCAACTTGATTTGATCCAATTTATTTAATAAATAAGTTATATGAGTTAAGATAGATTAATAATTAAAAAATATTTTTACTACAAAATATACTATCAATATTAAAAGCAATGCATGAAAATCTGATAATAGTCTAAAATATAATTATTAAAAATTTATATAGAGATCGATTTAACTGAGGATTTGGATCACCAATCCAAGTTACATAAAATATATAATATAAAGTATTTAAAAGTATTCTATATTAAATACTATTATTTGTTAATTACAGGATAAAGAAAGGAGTTGTAAATTATCTACTTTTAAAGGATTTAAAAAAATATGATTAAATAAAATATATCATAATATATTTAAAATCAAAATATTTGTAATATAAAAATTTTAAAAAGTATAATAAATCATAATCTCATATTAGAGATTAATGTTGTCATAGTGGCTAAGTAGTAGGCAAGTATCCAATAAATCTTAAGTTCAATCCCTCTATAATTTATAAGATCCCCATTTCAATCTAGTCAGAACGAATACAAATAGAGGTGACAGTTGTAATTTACAATAAAATATTTATTGAGTAGATTATTATAAAAAAATTAAATCTTTTATCATAAAAAATCATTATAAATGCTTGGCTTTAATGACTATTTTCATTTCATCACTTATTGTATCACTTTATTGTGACCAATAAAATTATTACAAAAAAATTTTAGCGATGAAATTAAATCCTCATTAAAATTTATTTTTGATCATTAATTCCATTTCAAATGACCATTTTCAAGCTTTTGAATGATTTTTTATTCTTTATCAAAATATAGTCGTCAATAATATTATTTTAATGATCATTTATATTTCATCACTAAATATAGTAAGTGTTTTGATGACTTATATTTTGGTCACTAAAATTTTGGCCACAGTACTTTTAGTGACCATCCAGTGATAAAATATTTTGGTCATCTAGTGACCAAATTTTCATCATTAAAAATCTAAATTCTTATAGTGATGGTTGAGGTAGGCACATGAATTGCATCACCACAAGTATGGTTCCAGACCATCTTTCAAGGGTCAATTAGAAATTTCTTGAGGATAGGATAACAAGTCAGAGATTGTCGATGAGCCATGGATGTCCAACAATTGGGATGGAGGCTCATAAGATATAGGTGGTTGCCCATAATATCGATCAAGACTCAAGATCCTCTATTGGGTTCGACCCGAGCTAGGTTTACAATTAAGAGCCTTGGACCCTCTGTTGGATTCACTAAACTATGTAGAGTGAGAATAGAGAAAGAAAGAAAGAAGAAGAGAGAGAATAAGGGGAAGAGAGAATAAAATCAAAAGAGGAAGATGGCCCTGTTGATCTAGGTGGAAGAACTTGGAATGCCGATGGCAATGGCAAGAATCCACCCGACTCAGCTTTCAATGAAGGCCATAATAGTATAACATCAGCCATGGTGGCTAGCAATAGAGAGAGGATCAAAGGAACGGTTGCTAGATCGGCCCAAAACAAGAAGAATGGAGCTTCCTAGTTCGTCGATCGATAAAGACTCCACCTTTAGTCATAGCGGTGGTTGAGAGCTCGATTAGAGCTTCGATAGGAGCCTTGGCCCCAAATCATAGTAGATCATGTGGAGGAAAAATAACTAAAAAAGCAAGAAAGAGGAACATGGAACCTGGCAATCGATTCTTCAACCAAATTTGGTGATAAATCGTTTCAATCTAGTTGGTAATGGCAGGGCTTAGGACCATAAAAGGGAGAAGAAGAAAGATAAAAAATCCTTACCTCGACTTTGATGATGATCTGATGTCTCTCTCTCTCTTCTTTTTTTTTTCCCTTGCGGACTATGTTTGAGAGGAAAATAGGGAAGAAATCACCGGTGCTTTCAATGGTGAGACAAGAAGTCCGTAAGATAGCACCAACCAACCCCATCAAGGCTAATGGCTACTCTCGATGAGCTCAGTCTCAACTTGGGGTCTTCTGTTAGCCTCTATTTATAGATAGATGTGTGAGCCAATGAGAGGATAGAGATGCGGGAAGTCATCCAGATCTTTTCAGGCGCGACATTCTTGGTATTTCTGATCTGATCTTCTGGGATTCGATAGTTGTCCATTACCTTATTTGCTTCATCGCCAGTTATTTTCAGTGATCGTAGGTCAATCCTTCCAGTTATATCAGATAAGGGTGGTTGGAGTATCTTGGGTTGGCTGAAGCTAGGGTCGGCAATGGCCGAGGCTCTTTGCATCTTCAGCTTGGGCAGAGGCAGGTACATCGAATTCAATCGAGGCAGAATTTCCATGCGTATCAAATATGCTTCGGAAGTAGTTCACGTTTGAGTTTAGATTGTCAGATTCATGATAAGGTTAGTTAAAACTCGGGCAGGATATTTCCGCTTTTTTTTTGGGTAACTACTGGATATTTTCCGGATTTTGGGGAAAATAGGAGCAGGATATTTTCCGTGGTCGGATTGCGTTTGCGCAGGCCAGCCTGTGGGACATGTTATTCTCTGTACGAGCCCAATCGCAATGAGTTGCATCTTTATCTTTATCTTTTCTTTACTGAAGGATTATTTTCCGGTCCCAATCACAATGAGTTGCATCGTAGCTGTATCCTTGTCGCGGAAGAAGGATTCACCTACGTTCGCTGGCTCATCCACCGCTCAGTTTCAGAGCTGTGAGGCTGATGGAGACGGCAGTCGGAGCGCATTGAGAGGTGTGCGACGGCTGATCCGACGGTGAATTCGCACGAAGGAAGGTGAGTCCTCCTTTCGGTCGAAGGATACAACCGCGATCCGTAGCTTCCCGGTAAACAAATATCACTCGTGTCGCGAACTTCTATTCAGGGCGAGCGAGCAGAGACAGCAAACTTCAGGAATCAAAGAGCCTTATTTATTCGCCAATACCAGGTATACAAGGTAAACATAGATCCATACTGTGGTATCTCGTACAATACATGATGGCTCAAGGTATTATATATGATGGTAGCGGGAGGCGCGGCAGTCGAATTAAATAGCTAATTGGATCCGACGACAACTTCGTTCCAGACTAGCTCACGCCCGCCGTTAACGTTGGTGGTTCGGTCTACCACCATAGCCAACCCCAAGACGGCGAGGATCGCCTCCGTAGCAGGCACCGACGTTGCCGCCTCCAGTTGCGCCACCACGGTAGACCGCGCCGATGTTGCCGTCGCCGCCTCCCGCGCTGGCATCGTAGAATGCGCCAAGGTTGCTGCTGCCCCAGACATCATAGCCATCATAGGTAGCGCCCTTGTTGTGGCCGCCTGATGCACCGTTCCCGTAGGCGGCGCCGGTGTTGTACCCACCTCTGAAGCCGTGCGAAAGCTCGCACCGGTGTTGCAGCTGCCACCCCGCGGTCATATATGGCGCCGATGTTGTCCATCCAGTACGTATCCGTCTGTCGACAAAGAACAAATGCATAAGTTAGGAACATTAATTAATTTGCAGCTCAAAGTCTAGCTCGATCTTATCGTGAAAGAGGCAGACGCGCGGATGGGCTAACCATGAGGTTGCAGGAAGTTGTGTATCTCCGAGTGGAGGAAAGGAATGCCAGTGAGGTTGCACCCGGGTTTTGGGTCTAAATTTATACACGCTTGGGATCTCGGCTGAGATATTTTCGAGAGTAATTAGCATGTGTTAATTAGAGCTCCTTCTCATTATCGAATATTACCCGACGTTCATGTCTGTCATCTTATGTTCCTTTCTTTCAAAGATTTGTTTGTTCGAACTTTTAGATCTTGTTTGGATCTCTCTACAGTTTATCAGCCTGACGCAGGCCGGTGGAAAGTGCCGAGGAGAGGAGGACCAGGAATAAAGGCGTGATCCGTTGGAAAGACCTAAATCCGGAAACCATCATTCCCAAGGCTGAGGGGCAAGGTTTCAAGTGCTAGACTGTAACGAAAAAATAAATGGTTTCAAGTGGAATCGATTATTAATAAAATATAAAAAATATAAAAAACTGATGGGATTGTCGGATGCCGTATTTATTTATTTTTATCAACTAACATATAAATTATCATAAAAAAATTATTCTGCATATAAACAAACGAAAGTAACAAAAGATGCATGGCATGTGCGAGCTAACATTAAAATGACGAGGCCCACGTATAATATGGGAAGCTATGGATCGTATGAACATAATTAATATATATAAATAAATTCAGAAGGGGCCAACCTCCCTCTTCATCAAAAATGACGAAGGGCATGGTTTAGGTTCCTTTCCGGATAGGAAGCCAGTCGGACATGCAAATGGGAAAAGTCTAAGCGGAATATGGCGCAAGACGGAAAGAAAAAAAAGTGAGAATGCTGATTCTTATTTTTTATCAATTGATGCGGAAAGAAAATCTCATCTTGATTGAAGCCATTGTATTAGATGCCTCAGTTAGCCGATCTTTTGTCTTACCAATCTGAGGTATCTTCGTGATCGATCCAAACCGATATTTTAGAAAAGTTTTATATTTGATTTTGTTGCCCAATTTATGTCCGCTGAAAAAATCTCAGAATTCGCATGACAATCTGCTGCGAGCAAATAAGAAAAAAGATAATGACATACTTTTTCAGATAAAATAAGAAATAATAAGTGTATCTTACTCAATAAGGAAAGATTGCCAATCTGATTTCCTTCCTTCTCACAGCCTAAATTCCTATTCGGAAAAGATCCTCTACTTCGCAGTCTGAGAAAGACTCTACTCGGGCCAATTACCACGCCGATCTGCACCTCGGCATTTAGAAGTTCACACTGTCCGAGATGCCAACATGGATCGAAGGCACCAAAAGATAAATCAGTGAATTGAAGCCCTACGCAACGAGGCCCTTACTCAAGATGGTGAGTTCAGCTTCAACACCAACCCACCATTTAACATGAAGATTATGTAGGAACCGATCCCCACTTACTTCAAAATGTTGCAGCTAGAGTCCTATGATGGTTCAATTGACCCTATAGATCATCTCGAAAGCTTCAAAGTCTTGATGCTCTTGCATGGTGCCATAGACAGAATACTGTGCTGAGATTTTTCTTCAACTTTATGAAAAGCAGCTCGATACTGGTACTCTAGTCTGAAGTCAAATCCCATCTACACCATTGAGCAACTCAGTCGATCTTTCACTACTCACTTCGTCAGCAGTAGGAGACAAAATCGAGGATCGAACTTCTTAGTGAACATCAAACAGTGGGAAGGAGGCTCCTCTGAGCCTACATGAGCCGCTTCAATGCAACCACTCTTGAGATACATGACCTTGATCAATCAGTTGTAATGTCTACACTGAAGGATGGGCTCCAGAAGTGTTAGTTCCTCTTCTCGCTTGAGAAGAGATATCAAAGGACTTCGCTGAGATGCTAGTCTCGGTGAAAAAATATGCCAACATTGAAGAGGCTCACAACTGCATGGCACTCTAATCGAGGTCAAAGTCGAAGAAAGAAGGGAAGAGCACAAAGCTAGGAGGGCTCACCGAGGTGAGAGGATCATTGGACTTCTTGACCATCTAGGACTCCCCTTAGGATCAATGATCCAGAACCCCATCTCAAAATCGATGGCAATGGGCTTCTCTCAGAGGTCGGCGAAACATGTCACCACCAAGAAGGTTCACCAACTTTATTCTTCTGAATGCCTTTAAGGTGCAGATATTGATGGAGATAAAAGAACAGCTATTAAGAACAAGGAGGATGTGAGCCCTACTGACCTGACGTGACCCAAACAAATATTGCCTATATCATTTGGATCACAATCATGACATCGAGGAACGTATCCAACTACAAGATAAAATTGAAGAGTTCATTCGGCATGGGTAACTAGATAGGTTCCTGAAGCATCAAAAAGGACAACATGAAGCTCCATCAAAGTTACCTGCTTCGACTGAACCATCTTAGTAAGAAGAAACTATGGAGAATTGACCTGCCATTAGAATCATAAACGTCGTCACTGGGGGACAGGTCGGCGGCACAGTGGAAAGATTGGTAGTTCCAATTAAGAAGCAAAAAACTGAGGAAGCAATTACATTCTCCAAGGAGGATGCTCTAGGAGTTCAGTGTTTGCATAGTGAAGAGTTTCTGCTTCAACAATAGCTCCTTCTTCAACATGCAGCGAAACTTTGTATTCGATCAAGATTTTGCAGCATCGAAATTCTTCATCCCCCAATATTGGAGCTTGGAGAACTGATTTTCTAGGTCGGTTCAAGAGATAAATCCTCAGCCCTCAACTGAAGAACAAGAAACAAAATAAATCTGTCCTTCCCGTTATGGATGGAGGAAGGAGTACCTAGGACAAAAGGAGGAACTCTTCTCCAAGAAGAGATGTATTACCAATCACCTGCATAGGGTGCCTTTTGATGGTGAAGCATGTCCTAAATAGGGTCATAGTTTCACTAAACTTCAGCCAAGAAACAAATGGCTATAAAGTCACAAATAAAATCCTATGAGTTCGGTGGTACCGAACTCAATGACATATCAAGAAAATGAAAAATTAGTTATACAAAAAAGGATGAAGAGGAAGCCTATGCCCAATATGGAAGGACTCCTCATAAAGTCTGAGCTGACCTGAACGAGGGTCGCAAATCCAACCACTTGACCTTGGGGCTTCCAGTCTGTACTCAAGCAAGATCTGAAACTAAGCTTGAAATAGTTCTAGGTCGTCTGCACCCAACACACTGAAAATGTCAAGATACAAAGGCCTCCTCTTTGGCCCTATATCCGACGTCAACATTGTATCCTGAAGAAGAAGAGTCAGAGGACTAGCTCCCCATCGAGCTCCCTGACTCACCCATCCCAAAATAAAAGAAAAAAGGGAGAAGAGATAGAAGAGAGAAGGTAGAAACAAGGAAGAAAAAATCAAAGTCAAAGAAAGAAGAAGGGAATTAGAGGACTAGCAAATGATGTAGGACCCAACCTGAGACTACTAAAGCCAGGAAAGATTGCTGGAGAATTGCCAAAGAAAACGTCAAATCTTCGCCTGAAGTCGCACCACCTCAGAACGCAAGAATAGTAAAATGGTAAAGGTGAATATGAGAGGAAAATGACAGTTATTATAGAAACCCCAGACGGCTCAAATAAAATATCGGTTCAACCAGGCCTGCTGGATGGCCACCACCTAGTATCATTCGGTTGGCTGAACCGACCTCCCTCAGATGGCTTATTTATGAAGCCCTTAGACAGTACAGATGGGGTGCCGGTTTAGCAAGCTTTGCTGGATGACTGACATCTGGTGTTTTCTGATGCGCTAAGCCAATCTCCTACTGATAGACCATCAAACAATGCAATGCTTCATCTGGTGTGAAATAGGGGCATGATGCTTCATCTGAAGGAGCAAGGGGGTGACACGTGACGTCTCTTACAGGATTGAGAGAATTGATCTGATATACTTCCTTCATCCGACCTAATTCTAGCTTGAACTCAAGAGTAAGGGCATATGCTACAAGGAGGAAATCTTACCTCGATTAAAACCGACATGCTACATGCCTAGGTTGGCCGATCTTTTAGTCCTGACCGACTTGAGGTATCTTTGTGACCAACTCAAGTAGACATTTCAGAAAAGTTTTATACTTCATGTTGTTGCTCGATTTACGCCAGTTAAAAAAATCCTAAAATTTGCGTGACAGGCTACCAAAAGCAGATAAGGAAGGAGATAACAACATACCTCTTTAGATAAAGCAAAAAATAACAAATATATCTCGCCCAATAAGGCAAGACTAGCAACTTGATTCTTCTTCTATCTCATGACACTTCCACCCTCACATATAAATAGAGTGCCAAAGGAGACCCTCAAGATATACAATCACTTTTCTCCTAATACTTGCTCTTTCTCTCTATTCCTAATTTTCCGATTTGAACATCGGAGGATCTCTATCGAAGCTAACTATGGTTAGAGACTTATTTTGTAAGTCAAGCCATCGCTATACGGCACCAGCCACATCTCTTCTTTGACCGATCTGGCCTTAGCCAGAAGACTAGTGGCCACATCAACTAATACATGAATTGTCGTGAGGAAATTATTGTGTATATAAACAAAATGACTATAATAAAAGATACATAGCATGTATGAGCTAAACATCAAAATGACGAAGCCCACGTATAAGGTGGAAGCTATGGATCATATGAACATAATTAGTATATATAAATAAGTCCAGATGGGGCCACCCTCCCTCTTCATCAAAAATGACAAAGGACATGGTCTTAGGTTGCCTTTCCGGAAAGGAAGCCAGTTGGACAAGCAAACGGGAAAAGTCTACAAGCAGAATATGGCACAGGATGGAAAGACAAAAAAAGAGTGGGAATGCTGATTCTTTTTTTTTTCCTCGAATAGAATCCTATGCTAAATCACGAAGACTACTAGTCACGACAACAACGAAACTGGTGGATGAGATTCCTAAATAATTGATACCACCGCATAATTTTTCTCGTTGCCCCCCATTAATTGATCTTATCTTTCCAAAAGAATTCACATTCCTAACTAACCGTTACGGCAATTTTACTGCTTTCCCTAGCATTCTTGTCCTGTCACTATCTAATGTTGAACAAGTTGCAAAAGAGGTGGATAGGATTCCACTTCTTAAGTGGGTGCCAGCAATCAAGCTTGTTCATCTTTATAGAATATATCCTAAACCCTCATTCAAATAAGCATTTGAAGTATTGCGATAAAAAAGTAAAGAGACTCATGTTTATCTAGATGGAGTAGTACAAATATGACCAAATTATGCATATCCTCATGAAGATGAGTAAGAAATGTCCTAAGTTTTTTTTGGCTCTTGAAACTCATTCTGAAATAACAAAACATAATTCAAATAAATTGATAATAGATTTTTTTTTTAATTTGATGCAAATAGTGTTGGTTGTTTAGAAGTGTGATAGGCCAAGAATTGAAATAAAAAGAAATAGAAAAGAACGGTGTATTAGTTTCTTTGGCTTGGCTTGTGCCAAATGAGCATGAGTACAATCCTTTATATAGACTTCATATATGACAATCCTTCGTATACCCTATAGTGACATTATTACAATGACTTTTCACATTATGCAATATTTCATATTCCCATGCATTGAAAACATATAAAGGTACATGACTCTTTATCTATCATGACTTTCAATATATCTATGACTTTGATAATTTGCATGTAGCATATGTCGTTAATCAAGTTTAATTTGTGACATCTCCTCTTACACTTGATTCTTCCAAAGTGATAACCCCAAGAATCTTCCTTATTTTTTGAAAGGCTTTTACTTACAATGGTTTAGTGAAGATGTTTGCTACTTGATCCTTGATCTTTATGTGCACAAGTTATACTATTTTCTCTTTAACACAATCCAAGATAAAATAATATCTTGTATCAATATGCTTACTTCGATTATGATAGATATTATTTCTTGATAACTCAATAGCTAATTTATTGTCGATGTATATCTTTATAACTTCTTTTTGTGGTGCTTGAATCTCCATCAATAGGTTCCTTAGCCATATAGCATGGAAAATACAAGGTGTAGCAGCAACATATTCGGCTTCACAAGTGAAGAGAGTGATAATTGATTGCTTTTTTGAAGACTATATGAATGTGGTGTCTGTAAGAAAGAAGATGAATCACATGGTGCTTTTTTGATCATTAATATCTTCAGCCCAACCACTATATGAATACCCAATCAACTCCAAAAGATTATTAGATGAATAAATAAACCATGATTAAGAATGTCTTTGATGTAGTATAGAATATGCTTTGCAGCCTTTAAATGAGATATTTTAGTGCCTCCATACAGCGACCAACAAGTCTAACTCCATAAAGAATATCCAGCCTTGTACATGTGAAGTGGCGAAGAATATCAACTAGGCTCTTAAATATGTTGGATTAATATCTTTCCTTCTCCTCTTTTTGATAGCTTCAGTCCAATTTCTATCAGTGTCAACTAGATGGCAATTTTTCATGGCAAATTTATCCAAAATCTCCTTAGCATAGTGAGCTTGTGAGTTAAAATATCTTCTTCTTTTGTTTCCCTTCCAATCCCAAGAAGTGAGCCATGAGTCCGATGTCAGTCATTTCAAACTTTTTGACCAGAGAGGCTTTAAATCCTTTGATCATTGAGAGATTATTCCCTATAAAAATCAAATCATCTACATACAAACAAGTAGAATTTCTCCATCATTGTCAGTCTTCATATACAAAGTAAGTTCATAAGGATATTTGAAAATTCACTCTTAATAAAGTAGTCATTAATTCTAGCATTCCAAGATCAAGGAGCTCTTGCTTTAGTCTATATAATACTCTTTTCAACTTATATACTTTACTTTCTTCACCTTCTTTCATATAGTCTGGGGCGTGCTCTATATATACTTTTTCATTAAGATAACCATTTAAAAAGGCCAACTTTACATCTATTTAAAAAAATTTATTTATTTTGAGCTATCAAGGAGATAATAAGACATACCACCTCTGGACATATAATCAGAGCAAAACTTCATCATAGTCAATGTCTTACTTTCTTTGTAGCTTTTTGCAATCAGTCTTGCTTAATATTTCTTCACTTTGCCTTCTGCATTTCTCTTAGTTTTATACACGCATTTTATGCTAATGGCCTTACCTTCTGGTGGAAGATGGATAAGCTCTCAAGTCTCATTCTAGATTATAGATTGCATTTCTTCGTCCATTGCTCTTCTTCATTTCTCTTCAATATTTGCTTCTTCAAATTTGATAGAATCATATCCTACAAAAGATAAATATAGTAAAATCTTCTTCATTAGTATCATTAAGTCTTCTCGTAATATCGTAGAGATGTTGAATGTTTCTTGCCTCTGGGTGCTTCTACTTTCAATACTTGCAATTGACCCTCTTAGTGATGTTTGTCTTTCTTCATTTATTGATTCCTCCTTTCCATCAATGATACTTTTGCTTTGCTTTTCTTCCTTTTTGTTTGTCCAATTCCATATTTGTTCTTCATCAAAGTCAACATGTGTAGAAAATATAATATTTCTTATTAGAGGATTATAAAGCTTATAGCCATTAGAATTCTCACCATAGCCCAACAAGATGCATTTTTTCCTTTATCTTCCAATTGTGATCTTTTTTGATTTGGTACTTTGACATAGGCTACACTTTCAAAAATTCGTAAATGATCTTTCCTTGGATTGTAATTGGTCCAAGCTTCTTCTGGTGTCATATTCCAAATTTTTAAGTGGAAACCTGTTTAACAAGTATTCAGCACAAGAAATAGCTTCTACCTAAAGTTCTTTAGGTATAGATCTTTTTTTCAACATGCAACGTACCATGTTCAAAATAGTTCTATTTTTTTCTCGAATACCATTTTATTGTGATGAATATGGCATAGTAAATTGAAGATTAATTACTTATTTTTTACAATAATTCTCAAATTCATGTGAATTATTGTATTTTCGATCACAATCTAATCTTAATGCTTTGATATGAAGACCATTTTGTTTTCTACCATTTGTTAAATTTCAAATTTTTAAATTTTTTCTTTTTCTCTTTCAAAAATAAATACAAGTTTTTTCACTATAATCATTAGTAAATATAAGATAATATTTCTCGCCATCAACAGATGTGGGGTTAATGGATCTGCAGACATCTGCATGAATCAACTCCAGAATTTGGTTTGCTCTTATGAGATCTTTCTCCTTTGAATTTTTTTTTATGTTGCTTTTCGAAGGTACATATGCTTCATACCTTTGTGCAAATTCACCAATAAATGGAGGATCTCTGTCACCATCTTCTTTTTTGATAAATATTTGAGCCTTGAAATTAGATGGTCATATCTAAGATGCCATAAGGTTGAACTTTCTTTTATTTCAATTTTGAAGCATTTAAATTACTGAATTTGATGATTCACTAGAAACATTCTATTTTTTGACATATGCACATGTGTGATCAAGATGTTCTTCTTATCATGAATTAAGAGGCCTAATTCTTTCACATGAATATCACATCCTATTTCAAGCAAATGGCCCAAACTTAAAATATTGCTTTTCATATTAGAAATATAGTAGACATCACAAATAATATCTTGTGCTTTATTTTGCATTTAATAAGGATTTTACTATTTTCTTCAAGGAACCTTTTTGTTGAATCTCTAAATATAATGTTACTTTCGTAACTTTTATTAAGCTCGATGAATAATTCCTTCCTGCCGCATATATGATTATTAGCTCCTATGTCAAAGTACCTTATACTTTCTTGATTTGCTCCGACTTCATCATAAACCAATAATACTATTTTTTTTCTTTTCTGCCTTCTTTTTCAATAAAATGAGCTTTTTCTCCTTCATTGTTAGCATCTTTATACTAATGTTCCTCAACTATTATGGCTAAACCTTTACATATATAACATTGAATGTCAGATTTCTAAACTTTGGTCTATTATTGTATCTTCCTCTTCCTCGGCCTCTTTGTGTTAGTTGCCAAGTTGTATCTTCTGCTTCACTTGATTATCCGATCTTCATTGCGCACATGGAGCTCCATGATGAAATCATCTTCCTCTAGCTCTTTGTCCACGGCCTCAGCCTCTTTAATCTCTTGAATTCTCCTTCTTTCTAATATTATGGCTCTCACTTGTAATGCTTGCTTGAGCGGCTTCTTTTTTCTTAGTTTTCACTCATAGATTTGTAAAGACCATAAGAATTATTTTATAATCATTTTCTCCAAATCTTTTGATTTTTTAATGTCTACAACCATATAATCAAATTTTGGATGCAATGACTGCAATTTCCATCACTCGAACATCAGTTAGATCTTAGAAGGGTGAAGCCTTGTAAAACGAGGATGTACTGATGCTGATAGAGGATCTTAATGCGTGAACCAAGATAGGACACGTCTTTTTAACTATTTAAATATCATTTGTTCATTATGGTTGCCAACTGATTAAGCCGATAAAATGATCAGATTTGGATATCAATAACATGAATTTTAGTCTGCCCTATATTATTTGAAATTTATAATTTTCTAAATAAATTAATTAGAGACTAGATGATTTTTATATATAATAAAGAAAAGAAATTAATTTCATCCCATGCAGTGATTTAAGTTATGTCTAATCCGCGAAGTAATTCCCATGCATGGAGATAGCGCGATAATGCACAGGGATTAGATGAGCATATGTATGAGATATTGGCCATTCCTGGAATGCCATGTTTATTAGTTTACCGATTGACTGTGGGCCACACTTTGCCTACATCACAGCACAAAAAAAAAAGAAAATAGCTGACTTTTATTTGCCGACGCTAGTTTAACTCATTGTCAAGTATCAAATGGTCTTCCTCCGATTTATTAAAAATTAAATAAAATAAATAACTCTTAATGACACTTATAGGCATCATACAAATTAAATAAATAATAATTTTTAATGATGCTTATAAGTTTCGGACTCCAAATAAATAATAACTTTTAATGATGCTTATAAGTATTATCGGATACTAAATAAATAATAATTTTTAATGATACTTATAAGCATCGTTGGACTCCAACTAAATAATGCCAAAACATCATTGGGCTCCAAATAAATAGTGACTTTTAACGATACTTATGAGCATCATCGGACTCCAAATAAAGCTTACAAGCATTGTCGGACTCTAAATAAATAATGCCTAATTAAGTGCTTTTAAGGACTTCCAATAAATAAAGATTTTTAACAATGCTTATAATCATCGTTGGATTCTAAATAAATAATTTTAACAACATTTATAAACATCGCCAAACTCCAAATAAATAATGGCTAAGCATTGTTGGACTCCAAATAAATAAATGACATGCTTATAAGCATCATCGGACTTCAAATAAATAATGGCTAAACATCAGTCTATAAGCGTCATCGGACTCCACCCCTTTTGCTTCGATCTCCTTTCTTTTCTCTATCATCCCAACCACCTTCAACTAAATTGATTGTTCCACATCGAAGATCAGAGTAATTTGAGAGAGATATAAAATAAGAATTAAGATTCAATGAATAGCTTTTCTCAAGATTATGGTGGCAAGACACCCATGGGGGTGGCATCGACATCCAAATGAGTCGCAATCCGAACAATTTTTGGATATAGAGGCGACCAAAAACATCCAGATGAGCTGCAACCCATCCTCCATGTCTGCATGGATGGCAACATCGCCGCAACCCATCCTTCTCCACCTCTACCGTTCGTGACCTCCACATCCGTATGGACAGTGTTCTAATTTTGTGATGCTTATAAGCGTCGTCGTAAATGATCGAATATCCACATCTCTATGTAGCCGATGCACGCATGATACTTGAGGAAGCATTGTAGATGCATTTAGCAACGCCTACGAGTGTCGGCAAAGGTTAAAATAGTGTCAGTTATTTCATATTTCCTGTAGTTCGTATGGTGGATGGAGCAGCCATCAATCAATGGCCTGTCTTTTTTTTTTTTTCTTGCATGAAAAAATAGCCTATTTTTCTTCTTTCTTCAATATTTGATGGTATTTTATATTTAATTCATTAAAAAAAGAAAAGAAAAATAATAACATAATTAACATTGTAGTATCATAGTTTCATGTTTGAAAAGTGAAGACATCCTGGTAGGAAATCACCCGGTACATATGTTGAGTGGCTCCTTCATATGCTACGTCAACGAGCCCCTATATTCACGACAGTGATTTTTCCACCAGGCTTAGTAGCATATTTGGTTTGTACGTATGATATAATGGATGCAGGATGGATCTCATGGGTGGCAGATTTGCCAACATCCGGTCACCTCTCAAATAAGACGTCGAACCATCGGAGACATCCGCCACACTGCCGCCTGTCTCCCGTGCTCGGCCCACTTCCATGGATGGCGCCGATGTTGCCCCTGCCGCTTGATCTAGGTCCGTAGATGGCGCCCATGTTGCCGCCGCCTCTGGCATCAAGTCTGTAGACTGCGCCCATGTTGCCACTGCCATGCTCACTGGATCTATAGATGCGGCCGACCTGCCGCCGCCTTCCTCCTTGGAACTGAAGACGCCACCAAGCTTGCCACCATGCCGGTTCCCCTGCCAAAATAATTAACATGACACATGCAAGCTCATAATGATATTGGAAGGGTGATGAGCATAATCACAAACTCAAATATTACTGCTTTGATAGAATATGATGCTCATAGAAAATACTTAGAGTGGGAGGAAGATTAGATAATACTCTTGTATTATAGAATCATAGATTACTCCACACTCCTTGACTAATTATATAAGATCCTATATATAGATACATGAAGGTGACTCTTAGGCTATCCTCATGAATATAAAGTAATCTATGATTTCTAAATGATCCTTAGTTTCTTAAGTTGACTCTTTGATTTAAGAGTTACATGACTCTTTGATTTTCATAATATATTAATGACTAGACTCTTGAACTTTCACTAATATTAATTATAAATTAACTTCTAATACTCTCTCTTAATTTGTAATTTTCATAACATCTGTAATCACGAATTTGGACCGCAGCCTGGAGAAAAATCACGTACAAGATAAGCTCTTCTTTTGTTCTATCACAATGTATCCCAGTATCTTCATCAATCACTCTTTCTTTCATCTTCAGCTTTAACTCATTCAGTTCTTTCATTGCGTCTTCATAACTTTTCTTCAAATCTTCATAATTTTCATACAATTCTTTCATAATGTTTTGATTTCATCCATCGCTAGAAATAAATATCTTTAATGATAATATTATAAATACCTTTCAAATATTTGATTGCTTGTAGCGCAGCATCATTCTCAACTTCTTTTTTTATAATACTTTTATGATCATCAATCACTAATCTTTCACTCGAATCTTCGAACTCAACTGTTGCTACAAAGATTGATAAATAATCTGGTCCAGATTTTTCACATGTATACCTTGCTGGTGATAAATTCAATTTTTCAAGTATCTCCTTGAGCATCAATTTGAATGGTGCAACCATAGATATAGATATTTCACCTCCATTACACATACTTATTATTGTTGGTAAAGAGGTCTCTTTGCTTCAACCTCTTAATTTTATTGGAAAACTACACTTATTTTCTTTTCTTTTTTTTTACTTTCTCAGAAAACTCTCAAGCTCTTTGGCTCTTAAGCTCTGAGGTTCTCTGGCTTTGAAGCTCTGAAGCTCTCTTGCTCTGACTCTATGGCTCTCAAGCTCTATGAGTTACTGTAGAATTAACCTTATGCTTTGATAGTTGCTTTAAGATCGATCTTGCTTTGATACCACTTATAGGAAGGGTGATGGGCACAATCACAAACTCCAATACTACTGCTTTGATAGAATATGATGCTCAAAGAAAATACTTGGAGTGAAAAGAGGATTGGATAGTACTCTTGTATTATAGAATCATAGATTACTCCATACAACTTGACTCATTACATAAGGTTTTATATATAGATACATGAAGGCGACTCTTAAGCTCCCCTCATGAATACAAAGTAACCCTTAATTTCTAAATGATCTTAGTTTTCCTAAGTTGAATCTTTGATTTAAGAGTTATATGACTCTTTGATTTCCATAATATATTAATGACTAGACTCTTGAACTTTTACTAACATTAATTACAAATTAACCTCCAACAAATGGATCGATCAAAAATTTGCAGATACATAGATCTGAATCTGAATGACAAGAAGGAAGGGCTGACCATATTTTTCAAGTTGGTATGATGTTTCTTATCTCCGACCAAGTTGTTTCCATGGAGGGCTTGGCCAGTTTATACCAAGGAAACCTATGCGTGAGGAGCAAGGCAAGCCAACTTTTGTCCCAATGTTAACTCCACCTAAGGCCCGTGCTTCTTTAACTATTAAAAAAAATTTATTAATTATTTTAAATTATAGAGAGATGTAGAGAGTGGTGAGCTTCCTGATAGGATCGATATCTATAAATGGACCTATCAGTGACAGTCAAGGGAGTGGATGGCGAGAAGCCAGGAGCTTTACATAAGTTTTTCAACTATTTTTTATTAATATTTAATTTCAGTACAAATTTAGAATATCTATAACTTAATTTTAGGATTGTATAATAAAGATTAGATCCCAGCCTACCCCTGAGGGCTCGACGGCATCCACAGATGATCAGATCTGTGGTCAGATGCTTGGTATGAGATCCTGTTATGTTAGGAGGCTAAGGTATAGGATCAGAGCTCCCCCATCTCCACACACATCCTGAACTGATGTTCATGCTGTCTGTGATGTCCGACTAGTGAAGATATAGAGACAGACTACTGAGGATCGACAGCAGATTGATGAGGATCGACAGCACGCTAATGAGGATCGACAACTGATGAGAGATGACACAAATAGAGCAGATGATGAAGCTGATGAGATAGAAGTAGGTCAATCTGAGCTCCTCTACTCACTCTCTTTCTTCAGATGCTGATGCTTGATGGTCAGTGACTTATTGTTATTATTTTTTATTTTATTTAAATTTTTATAATTATTAAATTTATTTTAATATAATGAAATGATTAAATTTATTTTTTAATCTCTTGTATGAATTTTTTATTGAATTTTATAGATTATAAATATAAATATATATATATATTTAAAAATATATATTTATGAATTATTTTTTAAAATATTATATTTTAGTTAGCGATGGAATTATTTACGATAAAAATGCATCACAAATAAGATTATTATGATAAAATTATCCATCATAAATAATTTTAAATTTAAAA
>KE505153.1:409507-419604 GCA_000441515.1 Elaeis oleifera | reverse complement strand
CGGTGCGGCTTGGACGGACGCGGCAGCAAAGAGGAGCGGCGGACGGCGGTGCGACGTGGACGGTGGGTGCGGCGCCGGCAGCGGAGACGAGGGTCGGTGGAGATAGAGAAATGGATGGGAGGGGACGGCGACAGATAGATTAGGGTACGAAAGAATGGGGGTATTAATCGAACCTAACGACACTTTTTAGTGTCGTTAAATAATGACACAACAAAACGTCGGCATTCTCTTTATTTAACGACGCTTTGCTAAAACGTCGGCATTGAAAATGATGAAATTTTACGATGCTTTTAAGCGTCGTTGAACCATGATGCTTTTTAAAAACGTCGGCAGGTCAGCGCAACCTACCGACGTTTTCAAAACATCGACAAAAATGATCGCTAACTTCTTCTTTACTGTAGTATAAATAAATAATATTTGTATCTCCTCGGATATGTTTTTTTGCACATTTGATGTATAGGAAAAAAAAAAAAGTAGAATAAATACAGCGACTAAAGTTCCCTGTACTAGCAAAGAAAAGGGCAAAAATCCCTCTATCAAGTCAATTCTAACTCTACGCTTCTACCAGCGCCACCTGGTCGGCAGCAGATATGAACATTTCAGTCGGTCCATAGCGACAGGTCCATATGGCATTCCACGCTATCCCAGTCGAACCCTTCCTGCATAGCTGGCGGCGTCAGCATCAGCCCCCTCGCCATGTCATCCAGCAATCCGGGCATGTTGAACAGCGCCTCCTCGTCCACGAACACAGCCGCCGGCCGCACCTCCGGCGCCGGCGATGACACGGCAGGCCGAAACATCTCAGCTGCCTTCGACGCAGCACGCCGAATGTCCTCGGCGGAAGACGACGCCGCTCGTGGCAAACTCCACGCCGAGTCGGGGAAGTTGAGGAGCGCCGCCTTGCCGCGAAGCGCTATTGCGGCGACGTCGTGGGCCCTGGCAGCCATCTCCGGCTTGGCGTAGGTTCCGAGCCAGATGCGGCTCTTCTTGTGGGGCTCCCGCACCTCGCACACCCACTTGCCGCCTTTGCGCTCCCGGACACCGTGGTACACCGGGTGACGCGTCTCCCGGAACTTCTTCCTCCCTGCTCGGCGCTTCGGTGACTTTGCGGGCAGTTGCGGGGAGGTGGAGGAGAAGGACGGGGAGCTGGTGGATGGGACTTCATTGGATGAAAAGAGCTGGACGAAGAGGATTCCTCGCAGTCCATGGTACTGCTATCTCCGTGAAGTAGTGGACTGAGAGAAGAGAGAGCGGAATGAGATGTGGTGTTTGAACTGAAGACCGGAGTCCGATGGTTGACTTTTTAGGAGGACTCGAGGAGAGAGGCTATATATTTATAGACTTTTCTTTGTCGACGTGGCACATCGCAGTCCACGGCGGCCGCCGCGCGAGGGCCGGGTATGAACCGGCAGGTGAGGGCGAACAAGCGCATGTGGTGAATTAGGGTCCGGGTCGCCCGAAAAATAAAAACACGTTTTCGGATAGGAGAGGAAAGAAGCGGACTGGTGCTTTGGGTGTGCTGGGGCCCAGTTGCACTACCCGCGACAGGCTGTTTCACTTTTACGGGAGAAAGATGTTCGGGTTCCCCGCTTACCCTCGGAGATTTGCTGGCCGCTGCTGTTTATTTTGTTTTGGCCGCCGCTTTTGGTTTTGGACCATGGATAGCTGCGCAGGTCGACCTGGTTGACACGCTTCAACCATACGTTTAAGGGATTCAAATTATTGGACTCCGAATGAACTACAAACCGAGAAAATTGGACTTACAAGGATCTAGATCAAGAATCAAACTACATTACTACATAAGAATTGTAAAATATGCATGCAAACGAAAGTTAGACCCCTTCATAGATATTACACATTGCAACTCTAATTGTCATATGGTTTGCTTCTCATGTGTACCATGAATAAGGATATGAACTGACCGATTTGTATGTTAGGACCGACAATAATTTAAATTGAGTCAAGTTTGAGCAAGAACATGTGAAACCTTGATCCACACTTGACCAGGCTCAACATCAGGTCGATACCCTTTCACTCATCATACCTATCTACAAGTCAATCCCCATAATAATCTCTGGACTCATTTAACCCATAACATAATCTAACCATTAAAACTCAATCTTTGATCAACCCAAACTAACTTTTCTAATCCAATCCTTACAAACTTGGAACATAACTCAACAATCCATACAACCATTATCTCAATAGAACTTTACTCTCATGATTACGATCGGATCAAACACGTAACCATAGCTAACCCTTTCAAAGCAAGGGTAAAAAAGATAAACCCTACCAAACCCAGATCCAATCTTAATATGGTCTAGTGGGGCTTCCAGATAGGGTCAATGTTTGCAGCCCCTACCACACACGTAGTTTTGTATTGGGTTATCAGGTTGGCCCTTGCTCAAAATTGGCCGACCGACATCCCTGGCCTACTGCATACATTTTTTATCTAGACCATATACAGGTTCAATAGGATTTGATTCTACCTTATGTATTGGCAAGGTACGTAGTTAAGTCTCATCAATTGTCCCTCTCTGAGTCATTTGGCACTTATATACTAGCCTTAGATTTGATCCGGCAAAGATGGTGTTACGGTGGTATCAGGAATGCCTCGGATTTATATCTGAGACGTAGATTCCGAAGTGACTGAACCATATATATGCTAAGAAGAAGTATCCACAACCATACACATGCTGATATGAGTTATCCTGATATGAGCTGAGCTATCCTGAGCTATGTGCTGAGCTGAGCTATGTGCTGAAAAGAGCTATATATGAGCAATCCTGATGTGAGCTGAGCTATCTTGAGCTATGTGCTGAGCTAAGCTATTCTTTATACTTAACCATTTTCATGCCATGACAACCATCCACACCAAGCAGAAAAGGCCAAAAACAATAAATACCCCCATATGGAAAGCATATGAAGGCTAAGATCTCCCATACTCTCAGCTCCTGATTGATAGCCCATGCAATTAAAAAGTGGAACCCTCATGTACCATGAGGTGACACCACTCATCCAATTTAAGAAGGCCAACAGGTCAACCACGATCTCCGAGGATATTCAAATCTCCCACTCAATATATTGTTAGTAACCGCCTCCTCACTCTACAGGAGCGATTAAGGACTGGATTATCTCGCCCACAATGGTATGTACAACGGTCCTGCAATCTCGAGATCTCACAATCTTCATACAGCTCTATGACCAGCTATTCAACAGTCTTCTATATAAGCAACCAAAGCCCCGAGGATCATGATAAGCCAATCAATCCCTCTCAGAGAACTCGTTGCTGCTCCTATTATTTTCTGAATCTGACTTGAATATCGGAGGGTCCTCGCCGAAGCGAAAACTTCCGATTTAGACTTATTTTGCAGGTCACTTCAGCATCAATATCCCTGCGCGAAGCTCAGCTGCCCTCTCTCTGACCTCGATTGAATCGAGCAGAAACAGATAGAGGAAGAGCGTAATCTTCATTATGCCTCCAAACGATCATCTTAGCTCTCCAACGCCGCTGCCTCTCGTTGGGCGGAGAGCCAAGCCAACAGTCAGGTACAGCAACCAGCGATTAAGACTCCCCCATCAGTCCAGCCAGCGCTGGTTACGACGGATCAATTCAGTCTGCTCTTCTAGCAGGTCCAGACTTCAACGGCCGCCGTTCAGGCAGTCCAAATTGCTTCCGCATCCCCTTCAGAGGTGTAACTGGTACTTCTCTTGGCGGCGCCACCAGCACCTCCTGCGGCGATGCCCCCACCAAATCCAGCTTCCCAGCCACCACCACAACCGAGCAGCCGCGGGTACCTCCACAAAGTCCAGAGAGGAGTTTCATCACATTGTCTCAATGTCAGTCCGATCCCACGGATCACCTAGATGCCGACTGGATCCAGACCGACCATATCCAAATCAGAGGAATTTCATCGCATCTTCGCAACACCGATCGGATCCGATCGTCCACAGAGTGACCAAATATAAATCAAGCCTAACCATCTGTAGATCGGCCGAATTCCAATCGAATCCTCTCTAGATCCGCCATACTTCCATCGGATCTGATTAACCAGCACCCCTCAAATTATACTAATCAAGCTCAAAGCTGGAGGCTTGCGATCCAAACGAGAAAGGAGATATAAAAATTTCTCGATTTTTAAATTATTTTATTATATTTTAAAACTTTTAATCAGGCTCAAACAAACAATGCTCAAATAAAAAATGAGATCACAAAAATTTTTAATTTTTAAATTCAAAAATTAATTTTTTGGAGGATCCAATAAAAAAAAATATTACAATATTCAGGATTACAGCAGATTAGAATTCAGCAAAAGAGGAGATTCCCTCAAATTTTTATAACTTAAGATTCTCTTGGTAAAAAATTTTCGAGTTTTTATTTAATATTTTATTTTCTTTCCTACTGGCAGGGCTTTAGGATCGTGAGCATCGAGCCAAAGATCACATCCGAGCTAAAGCAACAAAAGGAAAAAATTCTTGGTGGAGGGGGTTCTCCCTCTGGTCGCATCCCGTCATCAGTGACCACCAAAAAGAAGAAGAAGGGGGGGAGGGAAGAGGGCACAGGTGGTCGTGCCTCCCCCGTGCGCGCGCGCACCTTCGTCGGTGCCAAGGTTGGCATTGGCAGCCGCAAGCAGACCAGCGTCTTCTGTGCATCCACGCACGTCGAGTTCCACCGAATCGGCACCCCAGAGTCATCGGATCGGGGCCACACGCTATCGCACACATCCTCGGTGAAACTGGCGGTCCCAATTCCTCCCGTGCGCCCACGCGCCTTCGGTGCCGAGTCCGGTTAGGTCGGCGGCCTTGAGCTCCTCCCCATGCAAGTCGAGCTCTCGGATTCGAGCTCTCCCGCGCCTCCAACTGATGATGCCGGCCCTCCATTCTCGTCGGATCTGGGCTTTCGAGTTCTCCCAGAATGATCGAAGCTATCGGTTCCGCATCACCAAAGTCTCCCCCGCATGTGGCTCCATGCACACGAGCACTCCCGTTAGCACCGGAGCCAAGATCTGAGGCCCCGAGGCTTCTCCAAGCTTCCTCGCATGCCTTCATGTGCAGCCGAGCTCACCAGATCCACAGCCATAAGGTCTTCTCCGCACATGCCTCCCCTGTTAGCGCCAGACTCACCCATGAGCAATTCTGAAGCCTCCATCCATTCCTTCCGTGTTTGGTGGCTGCCGCGAGTTCGTCACCATCGATCTCACCGACAGATGCGTCCAACTTCGAGGTCCCGCCACCATCGATCTCACCTGCAGATCGAAAGTTTCGACGCCATGGAAATCATCTATGGACGGATCTGAGAACTCCCTCTATTGATGTCGACGCCCCAAGTCTGGGCTTCCGAGGGGTCCCCCAGCTCGCGCCTCCCTTCTGTCTGCATCGAGCTCACCGGATTCGAGCCTTCAAGCTCTCTCCGCTCGCACCTTACCTTTGATGGCGTAGATTCAAGGTAAATCATTCAAATCAAAGATAAAACACGTAGATCCAAGATAAATCATATAAATTCAAGATCTAAGCATACAGATTTGAGATAAATCATTCAAATTCGAAATAAAAGTATGCACATTCAAGATAAAACATTCAAGTCCGAGATCAAAGATAAAAGCATGCAGATCTGAAGTAAATCATCCAAATTCGAAGTAAAGCATGCACATCCAAGGTAAAATATTCAAATCCGAGGTCAAAGCACGTAGATCCAAGATAAATCATACAAATTCAAAGTGAAAGCATGTAAATTTGAAGTAAAAATCAGCCTAATCTGAAGCAAAAAACAAGCCCGAACTGTGGCAAAATTCTAGTTCAAACTAAGATAAATAACAAGAGTCAAACAAAGCCCAAAAACTTTCAAATAGAGCTCACAACTCTCGTGATAAAAACCTTTCATATCCTATCTAATATTTTGTACTGTCCTTTTGAACAATAGATTTTCAAAACCTCCCAAAACTAGCTTCAAAGGGTCATCGAAAGACCAATCTGAGCAAATCAAAGACAAACCGAGGCTGAAGCTAGAATGCCAAGGCTTATTCCAACCGAAGTCAGGACCGATCGAGGCTATGTTTATGGACCTTCAAGGTGGACTGTCCGAAAATCATCCTCCTAAGGCCAATCGTTGAAAAGCGAACTCCTTAAAGCTAGACTCCTAAAGGCTGAGCTCTCGAGGGCCGACCCTCCAAAACCAATCTGAGGAGACTCACCTGGCTAAACCAACATGGGCAGACTAAGGTAATAGATGCTCTTTCAATAAAGATTTTTAAACTGCTAACTTTGTAGACAGATCTCGTCCTACATCGATATCCGAGCCAAAAGACTTCAGCGACTTAGAGATGGGGCTAACTTAGAAGATCCCATCAGAGCTCGAGTCATGCGAGAAGTGGAGGGAACCCTAAGGGACCTTTGGAGGGCTAACTTATAAAATCCTAGATCTACAATTCGACGAGCAAACGTCAGCGATTTAGAGATGGGGTTAACTTACATGATCCCATCAGAGCTCGAGTCGCATGAGAAGAAAGGAAGATCTTAAGAGACCTCCAGAGGGCTAACTTCTAAGACCCTCGATCTACAATTCGGTGAGCAAATCTCAGCAACTTAGAGGTAGGGACTAACTTACAAGACCCCATCAGAGTCCGAATCATGCGAGAAGCGGAGAGAGATCCTAAGGAACCTCTGGAGGGCTAACTTATAAGATCCTCGATCTATAATTCGACGAGCAAACCTCGACGACTTAGAAGCAGGGCTAACTTACAAGATCTCATCAGAGCCCAAGTCATGCGGAAAGCGGAGGAAGACCCTAAGGGATCTCCGAAGGGCTAACCGATAAGGACCCTCAACCTATGATATGAAGATAAGAAGTGCATATGCTGCCGCTCACAAGATGAGCAGTGCACATGCTGCCTCTCGCATAAAACAAGAAGTGCACATGCTATCTATGGGTACATGCTGCCTCTCGCATTATGAGAAGTGCACACGCTGCCTCTCACGTGAAGATGGAAAGTACACATGTTGCCTACGGGCACACAGCCTCTCGTGCGAAGACGAGAAATGCACATGCTGTCGCTCACAAGATGAGCTGAGCACACGCTGTCTCTTGCATTACAAGAAATGCACATGATGCTGCTCACAAGATGAGCAGTGCACATGCTGTCTCTTACACGAAATAGAGAAGAACACAAGATGCTCATGTGAAGAGCATAGCACAAGATGCTCATATGAAGAGCAGCACAAGATGTTGCTCATATGAAGAGCAGAGCAAAGCTGCTTCCGCTGCCCGCATTAAATGAGGAATAGATACCTTAATGGGATGCATGGATGAATGTTCCTAGGCTCGAGGTATCATTTCAGTAGTACTCCTTTTGTCTGATTCTCAAACTCAAGAGTAGGAAGGAAGTATTACAGTGGTATCAGGGATGCCTCTGATTTATATTCGGGACGTAGATTTCAGAGTGGCTGAGCCATACATATGCTAAGAAGAGATATCCACAGCCATACATATGCTGATATGAGCTATCCTGATATGAGCCGAGCTATCATGAGCTATATGCTGAAAAGGACTATCTATGCTGATATGAGCTTAGCTATCTTGAGCTATATGCTGAGCTGAGCTATCCTTCTATACTTAGCCATCTTCATGTCATGGCAGCCATCCATACCATGCAGAAAAAGTAAAAATAATAAATATCCCCACATGGAAAGCATATGAATGCTAAAATCCTCCATACTCTCGGCTCCTAATTGACAGCTCATGTAATTAAGAGGTGGGCCCTCAGTACTATGAGGTGATACCACTCATCCAATTTAAGAAGGCCAACAGATCAAGCACGATTCTCGAGGATATTCAAATTTTCACTCAATATATTGCCAGTAACAGCCTCCTCACTCCACGAGAGCGATTAAGGACTGGATTATCTCGCTCACAATGACATGTGTAACAGTCCTACAATCTCGAGATCTCACAATCTTCATACAGCTGTGTGACTAGCTGTTCGATAGCCTTCTATATAAGCAACCAAAGTTCTGAGGATCAAGATAAGCCAATCAATTTCTCTCAGAGAACTCGTTGCTGCTCCTATTGTTCTCTGAATCTGACTTGAACATCGGAGGATCCTCGTCGGAGTAAAAATCTCCGATTTAGATTTGTTTTATAGGTCACTCCAACGTCAGTATCCTTGCATGAGGCTCTGTCACCCTCTTTTCGACCTCGACTGAATCGAACAACAACCAGTGGCATTTGCACTATTTCTCGAGAAATGTCAACTGAGACCTATGTGATTAGATCTACTTAATCCGGCTTGAAGTCAATGAGCTAGACCTAAGTGGGCTATAATTTATTTGGTAGGGTTATAGGTTTTCGATCTCAATGTTGTTTTCAAAGTACACAGCCTAGATAATTCTTATATGTGGTATTTTAATTGATTCACAAGATTTGAAGATAAAAATAAATTAAAAAATTGGCATTGCATAGATAAACGTATGGAAATAGTACATCATATATTTTTTGGGTACGGTAGGAGGCAGCTTGTAAACGCAAGGCAGCTTATAAGAGCAACTGTACAATACTACTGTCTAAGATGGTGTACACCATGAACATCGGCAGTTATTATTATCCTAGCAAGAGGTTTAGGCTCTTGCTAGGATACTTGCTCAGCTGTGATATATCCAACTGCATGTGGAATGCATTCGCAGCGATCTTGTCGGTAGACTGATTAGCTTCGTGATAAACGTAGGCCGTTGTGAACACCGGAATAACTCTTCTCCACTATAGTATATGTCTTGGAGCCATAAATCACCGGACATCTAGCATAGGATGATGCATTGATCTAACAAATTACCGTGGATGAGTCTCCTTCTAGGATCACCTGCGTTGCTCTGAATTGAGTTACTTGATGCCTGCCCAGGCCCCAAGAAGCTTTGAAATTGGCATGGTACATGGCCAAAGCCTCATTGCCACTGCCCTTAGTAAAGTACGTTAAGCATCGCAAATAACAAACCCATCAGCAATACCAATTGGCTGAGATGAGGAGCCATTAAAACTGGTTTTATAACACCAACGGCCGGGAGGGAGCAGCCAGCGAACAAACAAAGGGGCTTTGAAGAGTACCAAGTTGGTGGAGGGCACACCCCGAATCCTTGGCTGTGTCAAACTCCAACAAAAGCAAATGCTAAATTTCTTAAAAAACAAAAGCAAATGCTAAAGATCTACAGACGAGCAAAATCAAATCTGAATCAATCAAACCAGTAAAATCAAATCAAACCATAGGTTTAATTTGATTTAAATTTATTCGATTTGGCTTGATTGATTTTTGACATATAAAAATAGATTTAGATTAATTCACGTTTATCGGTAAATAAATTATTCTCAAACCAAATCGGATCGATTTAATAAACGATGTTATTTGATTAGGATGTTATTTATATTAGAGTATTAATATATTATAAATAATTCTGGATTTATGATGTTGTTTATTTATTTGGTTTTGTGTTGATTAACCTTAAACCCTAAGTAATTTACTTATTGGATTATTTATTTTTTTAATGTGTTGGAGATTTTTATCTTAATCCTTAATGATAGTGTTTGTTTAAAAATTTTATTTTATTGAGTGATAATACCTTATATCAATTTAAATTATTTACTTGATAAATTCTCTTGGTGATACTCTTATATGAAAAAAAATAAATCTTCATGAATCATAAAATAATAATAATAATAATTGTGATGACCCAAGCCCAGGCCCAAGTGATGAATCTCAGCCCACAGCCCAAATAAAAAAATAAAATAAAAAAAATTCGGAGCAGAGGACTCCCGAAGGGAGTCTTCTTCCTCCTCTCGCCGACTCCCAATCGGAGTCGGGAAGAGCCCCCCGGCTCTATTTAAGGAGGAGATCCCTCCTCCTTCCCTTCCACCAGAAAATCCGAGCTCAATCGGCGGCAATCACCGGAAACTCACCGTGGAGACCCGTCCTTGTGCCCATCCAATTGCTCGCCGGAGAAGCCTCGCCGGCATCGGGGGTAAGCCTCTTCTCCTTCCTCTCTTCTCCCCTTTCCTTCCCACGCTGGTGTGCGTGCTCGCCGGCGACCGGAGTCACCGGATTTTCTTGCGGAAGAAC
>KE505153.1:347315-377524 GCA_000441515.1 Elaeis oleifera | reverse complement strand
ATATATATATTGGTAGAGTTTTTATTTAATGCATTTATCTATTGCGAGCCATGGGTTTGATGCGTGTATCTATTCTTCATTTGCTTCAATCTACAAAAAAGATTTAGTTATCAATTATTAGAACATGATATACAAAATTATTCTAATTCAATCTTTTTAAGAAAAAATATATCCCTCTTGACATGCAAGAATTAGATGATATTTTAAATATATATCTAAATAGATAAATAAATAAATAAATAAATTAAATATTATTTAAAAAATTTCATTCCATGCATCGCATAGGGATTATAAGCTAATTAGATATTGAGATAGGAATCTACAAATAGCCTTCTTCTTTGAGTTTCTTTAACTTAGAGTCAGTAAAAAGGAAATGTAATTACAATCTTGGAGGCTGTAAACTATTTCCAATAGATCTCTATACTAAGCATCCAATCAGGAAATTATAAATGATAATCATCTGGAGGGAACTATATATTTATAATCCATTCGTGTTTCCAAATTCATGGTGGGGATTAAACACCTCAAACTGGAGGCGTCTCCAAGAGGTGCTAATTCGCCTTTTCTGAAAAGAAATAAATAATTGATCAAAATCCTGGCTCACCTCAACTCCACCTCGCATTTGTGGGTTTTGTTATCATTGTTTATCCTGGAAGCTAGCCTCCTTCTCATCTTAGTATTCTCCACTAATTCTGTCTTTGTTTTTATGTTCCTTGCAAAGCAGTCAATAGTCCTACGTGTAATATCTTTCCATGTGTCTTTCATCGATTTAACAAGTTTAATGCAAGATATATTCTTTCTTCTATATTGAATTTAGTAATAATATATGTCCTTGGTAATTGAAACTGAAATTCTATATTTTCTTGGTTGCTTGATGCTAAAATTAAGGAAGATGATTTTTTAAAAATTTGTTGTTGGATGATGCTCCAAGATGTGGCTTCAAGTTCACGTGACCACATAAAACTTGTAATTAATGAATATTTTCAAAGTCCACGTCGTGAACGGAAATGTGCATTTCACGTTTCTCAGTGTGGTAGTCACTATAGGCTGAAAAACCCATGCATCACATTAATTTTTTTGATGTTATTAGAATACAATTGAAAGAAATTAACATGCATGGTATGTCAGTTAAGTACTTTTGAAGGATTACATTTTAACAGCAGATAGCTTTGCATAATGTTGGTTCAAGTGAATAAAATCAATTGATAAGCTGAAAGAATGTGGCTTGCTGCATGGTTTCTAGCCTTTAGGGACCTGCCATGCTCATCAAGTCCCAAATAATTCATAATAACTATCTGAATGAATGAAAACGTTTGAAAATCTCAAGTTCTGGTAGTTGTCCAGCTTGCTTCCTACTTGGCATATACCAACCTTTTTTTTTTTTTGGATGAAGGAAAGCAGAGAGTATGCCACCATCTTTTATTACTAAAAATTATCTATATAAAAGAGAGTACAGTAAACAAATATAAGAAACAAAACCAAGAATCCATAAAATAGTAAAACAGAGTAAAATGATAAAAGCAACGACTAACCTCAAGGAATTGAAAGAAGAAGATGTAGTAGAGGTCACTTACAGTAATAACTTTGATAGACACTCTCGCGCAGTTCTGGAGACTACAATAGGGGATAGCAATTTTTCAGAGAATTTTAAAAATTTTATGCCTCGCCAAATTAGTCTTATACATATATTCTTTTAGAAATAGTAGTCTGATAGAATTTTTGTAAAACAGAAAAGACATTTGAAGGTTTATTTAAGAAGATCCTATTATTTCTTTCCTTTCAAGCCTCCCAATAATAGGCAGCCATCCTCAAAAGTGCAAGGAACTTTCTTCTTTTCCAAAATATCTAGAGCTCATTAAAAGAAGAAGGTCGTCTTCTGATTTTTAGTTAAATTTTTAAGACATTCATCAGGCTTCTTGCAAACGGGCATTTGAGGAAGAGGTGCGAGACTGTTTCTTTATTTACACCACAAAGAGAACATCCTGTGCTAATTATCCACCCCCTTCTTAGCAAGCTTGGCTCCATGTGAATTTATTTTCATAGTCAATCTCAAAAATACCTTGACTTTCATTGAGATTGCAGCTTTCCAAATTACTTTATGATAAGAGCACACTAGTCCCCCATTGTTTAAAAAGTTGTAAAGGGACTCAATAGTAAATGAACCAGATTGTGAAAGCTTCCACGTTGGCGTGTCTCCAAGTCTAGATGGTTTAATATTCAAAAGGATCACATTCAAGGCATCAAGTTGGTCTGTTTGCTCTAAAGTAAGTGGCTTTTTAATATAAATTTTTAAGCAATAGACCTAGCTGACCATTGCGATTTTATAATACAATTTTGTGAGACAGCTCTTGCATAGAGATCTGGGAATAACTCCATCAAGGAGATAGGCCCAGCCCAACAATCCTTCCAAAATATAATCTTTGTGCCATCATCAAATTTGAAAGAAATACAGTTTCAAAATACACTCAAATGTCTGTTCACATCCTTTCAGACTTGTAAGTGACTGTAATTTGTTCTTTCAGTTCATATGGGTGACAATCCAATGCTATGAAATACATTCACTTATTTCAAATAGAAGAAGAGACTATGGACTTGGAAAACAATAGAGGGGACATAACTACCAATGTCTCTCTCTGCATGGTTACTTACGTGCATGCTTATGTATACATAAGAATTACATAATTAATGTTTTATTTGTGGTATGATATGAACCTAGGTCTATCCACCTTGCTGATCATATCCACAACATCTGACCCTTTGATATTCAACCATATATAAAAGTAAATTAAAAAGTGTGCATTAGTAACATTAAAAAGCAATGTTAACAATATATATGACAAGTTTTTGTGCAACCTCCTGGGAAGTTCATCAACAAGCTATGTATCACTGGACATATACTGACCTGTAGATGAGGTGCATGTTTACGGCTATGCTTTTGTTCCAAATGCTGTTTTGAATCATCATCTGCACGTAGCTAGAGGCACCTGCAACTGGCCATGTGTTGAATTTGTTTTACACTTAATTATTTTGTCTTAAATTCCATTTTTCATTTACTCAACTGTAACTCATTTTCTGTGGCCTGTTCAAGGATGGTTAAGAAATTGTATACTTTGAAAGGTCGTATGGAAAAAATTATGGAAGGACTTGAATATTAGTTGGACACAGCATTTGAAATCAGACAGGCTATTAGATCAAAACTGTTCCTGCAATATCCTTGAAGAAGCCAGTGTGAATTGAGATCATTAATACAAACTTGAGAAAAGTTTTGGGTAGCTGATCCTACATTATGTAATAATACACATTTGGAGACTATGGTTTTGCAAAACAGGGAAGGAAATCTTTTCGTGAATACATTTTTTTACAAATTTGTTTATTCTTTTTCAATTGTAGACCTGTGTGGAGAGCAAGTCCTATACCCAAATCAGCAGAAGGAACTCAGCAAAATGAGAGCAAAATAACAATTAAAGCAAACAAGCATTTCATGTCCCAATCAGGAACAACACAGAAATCTACAGTCATCTGAAATAAGAATCACACAGGTCCAACTCCTTAGCAGATTGGCTTAGCGAAGAGAGTCTATTGTTTTGCTCAACTCCTCCAGCTTTTTCATCCTTAGTCGTTCGCTCTCGCTGACCAGCTGCTCAGACATCAAGCATATATACAAGTGAATGAACACAGCTAATTAGATTATTACAGGCTCTAAAGAGCAAATTCTGCTTTCTATATGAAAAGTTCACCTCCTACATTTTTAGTAACAGATAACTAAATTACTAATGAGAAATGGAAAAAAATCACCTCCATTAATTATTGATTAACTGAGCCTTCTCCTTGTTCTTCTCATTGAAAGCCTCAAGAGCTTCTTTATACTCCTTTTCCTATATGAACAAGATATCCAGGTCATACTTTTGTGAAGCTCAGTGGTCATAAGTGCACAAACATCGGGATTGAGGAATAAATTATATCAGTCATTTTAGTTCATGCTACGTGTTATAAATATGTAATCCACCTTTCTCAGACAGCTTTGCCCAAGAGGCTTTAGTTCGCGGTTGACTGCATCGACTTTTTGCGTATAGCTGCAACTTCCTTCCTTGTCGGATCTGCCATCGATTCAAGTTCCTACCAGAATTTCAACTGATCTTTAGTATGACTACATCATGGTTTTAAATCTGGAAATATTATTCTTGTAGGTAGATATTGGATCAACAATCTGAACTCTTTTCACCAACTAACTTGGAACAGAAGCATTTTCTCAAGCCTTGCCATAAGCATGTTGATTCTGTATGTGGTTGATACTAGAATATGAGAAAATCTGCAGATCTGATTCATTACTACAGATAGAAGTAGCTAAGATAACTGTATCCTTGTATTGTTTAAAATCGAAGGTAATGATCTGATTGGCAAACTTATAACATCAAAAGAAGAAAAACCTGCTGGCATATATTTGACCTAAATACTAGATTTTTAACTGCCACCATTTTTCAAAGGTATATCTTGCAACTTGTTGGTTGATCAACTTACTTCCCGGATCTCTGCTAAGCGCTTAGTTTCTTCTTCCACCCTGCCCAGTTGAACAACACCTTATCTCTAACCTCCACTTTCTTCCTCTCAATCTGTTCTTCCTTTGCTCGGAATGCAGAGAGAGCCGACCTTGATGTCTCCTCCTCCTCCTTCTCTTCCTTCCTTGGGCTGTCTCTGAACTGCGGCTGGGGTTCTTGATGTGCAGAATGTGCTGCTGTTGCTGCTCCCATGTCTGCATTGGAGTCTGCATCTCTACCTCTTCCAAGGTTCCAAAGCTCTCCTTTCTTCAGAATCCTATAAACTTCCGTTCTCTATTTTCTGCCTCTTTATATAGACTGGTTTCTTTTCTCCTGCTGAATGGGTTTCCAAGCAAGGAAACTTTTGAATGGTGTCAAGCAAGCCAGTTTCTTCTGTGTATATTATATATATAAGAAAATGCTTCAAGTGAGACATAGCAACCATTATTTTATTCATGTGCATTTACATGCTTGTCTTGCAACCTCATCAAATTAAAACTTAGGTAAGTGACCCAGCAGAAGTTAATAATTTGGTAAGATGGTTATTTTCATATGTTGGTACGTTGGCTACATCCTAAGTTGGTAAGAACAGTATCTGTTTCTATCTTGAGCCTATGATGGCTCCCTTCTGATTCAAATCCCTTGGAATTTGGTGATAGATTTTCTTATGCTTACAATCTTTTATATCATAATCCTATACGTTTTCTTTTCTTTCTTTCTTTTTTTAAATTTTATGGGAGTGTGGTCGGACCTTTTCTGTTGGAAGGACTATAGCAGTACCGGGTAGACACTATGTCGATGAGAAAACGGTGCTTAGCGGCGAAGCTTCGATGTGGAGTAGAAAGAAAGTCGTCTCCTCTGCTCGGGGAAAGAGAGCCGTAGGGCAAAGACAAGGCTGAGGGACGCAATGTACCAGCTAATTTGATAACTATTAACTAACATGGACATGATACGACTCCTTATGTTTCCCTCTCCCTCCTTCCCGGCTCACTTTTAACATACGCACCTTAATTCTACTCGCTGTTGAAGTCAAGTATGCTTCCATTGCAGGTTTTCTAGTTACTGCTCTTGGGTTTTCCTTGTTTCTCTTTTTATCCTATCTCTCATCATGTGTGCTTGCTCTGTGAGAACTTCACATGTCTGGATAGTTCTCAATGATAGCATGCGGCATAAAGGAATTGCATGACCAGGAGGCATCGTCATTGTTATTCAGCAGAGTAAGAAAATCCGCGAGTTGATATATTCCAGTTAAATCTTTATTCCTCGTTCACTTTAGTCTGGGGGCTTTGTATCCGTTAGAAATTGCGAGTCATGATGAGTTTGATTGATTTCTCAAATTAGAGGATTCCAGCGTTTGATGCCATTAATTATCGTGCTCCGTTATCTTCAAAAAGAAGATCACGTATTACCTTCAAGAAGAAAAAGGATTATTTTGCTATCTTCGCATCAAATAGTCTGCTCTTTTCACTCTAGGACCTTGCACATCAAACGAGTTTTATGACAACGATTCATTTGGACCGAGCTCCGCAATGTCAATAGCAAAGAACGACACCCCATAGCAAGATGCTGTGCGGGTCTCTCTTCTTCTCCCCGCTCTCTCTATATGATCTCGCTCAATGGGTGGCTTTTGCGCACTCGATACCCACCAACCGGACCATTGATGGCATAGCCATGAGTATTCCCGCCAGCAGCAGGTAACACAACCATGTTGACAGCTTGTTCCAGCCGTGCGGAACTTGATAGCTCTTTGACTGTACTTCTGTCTTCACCTTAACAAGGATGATATAATGTTGGTTGATGTTATGAGTAGCAGCACTCTACCAGTCTAGCTTCGGGTGTCGCTGAATTTGGAGATGGATCATCCTGTTTGGCACTTATGAAGCCAGATTTTTCTTATTAATATACTGATTTTGCAACATCATGAATGTTCTTTTGCACGAAATTAACAAGAACGCCATCTAATGCTGCTGACGACAAATGTCCTTTCTTCTTTATCCTTTGGAAGTTCGATTATTGTGCATGGACCCCGATCTCAATTCTCACATGAACATTTTGATACGTTTTTGCCATATTTCCAAAGATAAATGCTCCGTTGGCGGTATGACATCTAGAAATTATTGTATTTTAATATTATATTTCAAAATTATTATATAAAAAATAGGAAGAAAATTAGATGATTGCAAAAGTCTTGTCTGGATATCCAGGCAACTAGAAAAGATTGGCAATTTGTCTCAAAGAAGGAATGATTATTGGTTGGAAGTTGGAATAGATCCATTGCTCAGCTGGTAAACCAATTCAACTGAGAAGCAGCACGAAATAGAAAAATATGCAATATATACATATTTATACGTGTCGCTTCACAGACTCACGGTTGGACGGGTCCATCAGCTCAGTAGTGGACTTGATGCCACCGATAATTAGTACTCAATAGAAGGAATCACCTAAGGTTGTCTCCTCGGGTGCGGTCACCAACCCAATTTCCTCAGAGCCTACCTTGGACTTCAAAGGATAGGATTTCTATGAAATCAAGAGAATTTGCTTTTACATTTTCAACATGGGACTAAAAGGCAAAGAGTTTCAAGGCTTTGAAACAACTAACAAGAAAGGGATATGGTTGGACTTTAAAATTTAAATCTCTTTAAAACTGAAATCTTCAAAAATTTCCAGCACCAGTAACATGTATGATGACGTTTTTCATTGAATTCCTTGATAGAAAGAACAAAAATCAAATGTATCGCATGCATAAGACACCACAGAAAGAAGCGAGAGAGGACTTTTAGGACTCCATTCTAATCAATTCGTGTTTTACAAGCTGAATGTTATTTGTCGAAAATATATAAAACACATCCTCTTCTTTGACTTGAAAGTGTTATCATACGGGCAACTTGATGACAGGACTTTCTTTCGGCCTCGCTCGACCGCAACACTGCTTCTCTAACACGATTTCAACCCTTGAAGCAACACAAACAATGAGCTGTTCAGCTTTTCTCGGCATATCGAGGGGTAGGGTCCCAGCGTTTCTCACATATGATGATGCATTGAATTGAGTAGATGGCCTGAAGAACGAGAGCGGATGACAACTTTGT
Source organism: Elaeis oleifera (assembly GCA_000441515.1). Lineage (NCBI taxonomy): Eukaryota > Viridiplantae > Streptophyta > Magnoliopsida > Arecales > Arecaceae > Elaeis > Elaeis oleifera. The sequence goes on along the minus strand of KE505153.1, from coordinate 369,903 downwards.
GGTCAGCATTATATTTAGCAATCATCAAAGAGAAGATCAAATTGTGTTTCTTTATATTGGTGAACATAACGAGATATTGTACAACAACGAGCACAAATACTCTGCCACTCTAGTTGTATGCAATTTCTATGCTTATGATATATGGTTAAATTTTATTAGACCCACATTCATCGTACTGAGACGGGTGATTTTATTTATAAAATTTTGGTTCGATTTGTTCGAGAATGGTGTCAATTAGTTGAGTTGGTATTCTCCTTGGCTCCAATTTTAAGCTAATAATTTTTGTACTCAAGCTTTTAAAAAAATTGGAACTAAAAATTTGTCATGTATTCTTTCGACTCTCCTACGGCTACAATATTTTCTCATAATTTACAGGTGCAAAAGCATACACATGCACACGTGAAGATTTGAATTTCAAATTTTTGGATAGTCTAACCACTATCTTAATCTATATATAAATATACCAACACAAAATGCGAGCCATCGTCTAAGATTGTTTGTTCGGCCACCAAAGCCTCCTACGCAATTGAGACTTTTGAGAATAAAAAAATATAAAAAAATTAGAAAAAAATATAAAAAACATCAACAAAGATAAAAAAAATAGATGAAAAATTTTATATATAAGATTCTTTCCTACATAGGTTGATCACTTTTTTTAAACCTTTTCGCTTTGTTTTCTTTTCATTTCATTCTCTTTTTCAAAGGTTCCAGGGGGTTTTTTTCTCATATGGAATTTTGTGCGAGTTGCGGAGACGGGAGTTAGTACCGTGAGGTTTTGAGAGCTTAATCTTGGTATAAGCATGATATTTTGTGGGATTGGGAATTTTTGATCCAAAGGATTCTTTTCTGATCGCAAAATGTTCCATTCTCATGATAATATGAATATGGACGAAGGTTTTCAGGTACCCGACGGATATACTAATTTAATAGGATGGGTTTGAATTTTTATTAATTTATAATCAAATTTGGAATGGATTGGAGTAATAAGATTTAAATGCATTCGTAGGGCAAATTCTGCGGATACCCCATCCGTTGGCATCGCCAGCACGTCCTCTTGCATCGCTAAGGTTGGGAGTTGGGGACTTAAAAGGATATTCACAGCAATAACAAAAAAAAAAAAAAATAATTCACAGGGTTACTGAATTTAAGGGAGAAATGATTTTCATTCTTTTTGAGGAGCGTCCATGACTATGTAACCACATGTCAAAAATGTCTTATTGCTAAGTAGTAATATTTGAGCGGCCTACCGCTACCATCAGCCTCAACGCAGGAGGGAAGCGTTTCGACTTCAGGCCTCTCAGCGAGAGGTGGAGAGAGATGCGAAAGCAAAGCAGAGTCAGAACTCAGCATCACAATCCTCTTCCCCAGGTCAGAATCTGATCTTTTTCATCCACTCTGCCCCGAGAAAGGGATGTGTTAGGGTTAGGGTTAGGTTTAGGGTGTCTCCTCCATGATCTGCTGTTAGGGTTTTGCTACTTCACTCTCAAAATACTTTTCTCTTTGCTCATTTGCGATCCGCATCGCCTCTCCTGTAACCCTATTTTCGTTCTTCTGTTCGATTTTTCCTTTTTTTCTTTTTTCTTTTCACGTAATCTATCCAAGAAAGCCCGATTGTTTGGGCGATCGATCTTGGCCGTTCTACGAGAAGTTTTCTTGTTGGGTAGTTTTTAATCTTTATAGTTGGAGATGCGGTCAAGAAGGCCTGGAGGTGGTAGTGGAGGAGGAGGAGACGGCCGAGATGTCTCCCCCAAACGCTCCACCAAGGCCAACATCAAGGACCACCGCTCCGATTGGCGCCCCGTCGCTCGCGCCACAGCCTGAGCCCTCCTCCTCGTCCCCGCCGGTCTCGCTCGGTGGAGCGGAGGGACTATGGCTCCAGGCGCTCCAACTACGGGAAGCAGCACGCCAGGCGATCCTCGCCATTCGAGTACAAGCGCTACGAACTCCCACCCAATTATGTACTGCCGGATATTCCGCCTGAATCGAACCGAGATCTGAACGCCGGCTCCAGGCCGTCCCGGATCTTCAAAGATAAGGACTTGCTCCGCCAGGGCAGTGGTGCCCCAGAACCGCCTTGCCCGCCGGGGATCAATGGGCAGGGCATGCTGCTTCAGAAATCACTCTTCTTGAATGATGGGTCTTCCCGTAGCTACTTCTCACTGCCCCCTGATGCAAACTATCCGGCTCGTGCTGCTGCATTGAAGTCCGAGAACATGGGAAGCAGTGGCGGCAGTCTGAACATGGGGATCCGTGATGATGAGTTACTTCACTATCGTGATCGCATGAGTGATCCATATAAAGAGAGAGAGAGGGAGAAGATTTACACTACCAGAGATTTTACCTCACCTTTGATGCCTTCCTCGCAGCTCAGGCCTTATGGTGGCACCTCTTCATCTGGCTTTGCAAGGGATGATCTGTCAAGCTTGTATGGTGATCACCATCATCAGCTGTCCGATGGATATGTCGGGAGTGGTGTAAAGAAGTTTCTGGATGACCCTTTGGACAGAATTGGATACAGTCAAGGACAGCTCACTGAGCGAGTGAGGCAGGTCCATCATAGTCCACCTGGCAGGGATGAACCACAGGACTATGGTTATAATGAGCTCTGGCAGAGAGAGAGGAGCGATCACGGATTGCTTGCATCAAATGACATATACAAAAAGATATCTTGGGATACACGAGGTGGCTATAAAGACTCACTAAGTTCGTCCTTCTTGAATACCACAGGAGGAAGGGTTGAGGGATTGGATGCTTCTCGGAAGATCATAAGTGAGAGCAGTTTCTGGGGCCAGCGCCGTTCTTTTCATGGAGATGCAGCCCCAAAATATCATGAATTAAAAGAGGCTCATGAGGATTATGTTGGTGGCTCTGGAAGTGTTCACCTTGAATTTGGAACAAAGCCATTAAGAGGATGTGACCTTCCATCATTTGAAGAACAGTGTGCTTTAGGGAGAGATGCTGATTCTATGGGATACAGAGAGAGGCCGATGAGTCCTGTGTTGTCTGACCATTGTCTACATTTGTACAGACAGGGTGTGAGCCCTCCACAAGGAAATTCTCGCATGGGTGATCTGGATATTTATGATCTATCATCTGAAAGGATGATCAGAAGAAGATATGCTATGGATAATGATGTGAAGGAAATTGAGCCAAGAAGCATTATCTCCAATGATCGAAATGCCTTTAGAAGGATTCAATCACCAAGTGGTGGTGATGAAATATGGCCTAATGAAGATAGGATAGGGTTTCTGCCTAAGAAAACATGGCCTTTGAACACTCCCCATATAAAAGGACCTCTCGTAGAATGTCTAGATCAGCTGCTCAGTTGCTGTGGGATGATTCTTCTCCTCATGTGGATGGAGCCCATGGTATGAGTTTAAAAGGCGGTTGATGCCAGGCCCTTCAGAATTCCATGATTCATTTTCTTCGGAGAGAAGACAAGAAATTTTCAGACCCTACAAACACTGGAAAAGGGTATGGGAAATCGGCACAGTGGTCTGAATACCAGGGTGTTGTTCCTGATGATGATGTTCACCTTGCAAAGGTTGATCCACCTGAAGATTCGGAGGATTTTAAGCAGCAGGTTCATAAAGCCTTCCTTAAGTATTCGAAGTCCTTGCATGAGAACCCACACCAACAAAAAGATACCAAGAACAAGGAAATACTCTTCTTTGCTGTGTGTGTCGCAGGTCTGTCTTCTTTATCTGTGATATCATTATGGAAGTTGAACACTTTCTCCTCTATTTCGATTCAGAGATACTTGTTTGGCGTTCAATCTATTGACTCCAGCAATTAGTTCCATGACCTGCATACGAGGATCCATACTTTTTGTTGTTGCATCAGGTCAGCATGCACTAACATTACTTGCTTTAAATGATAAGGGTTGCATCTTTGCAGTATGCATGGAACTACCTAGTTGCACAGACGACATGAAGAGATGCTTCTTGGTACTGGACCAAGATGGATTATTAGATATCCAGGAAGGCCCTTCCATTAATAGGATGGTGATTTGGAAAGCATATTTTCCTTGATAAATATCTTTTGGTAGTATTACAAGCCCATAAGGTAATATGGAATGTTTGTGTCTTTCAAAAGTATTTTGCAGAGTTTGGGGCTCTCAATTAGTTGCTTCATGATTAATGCCGGCTGCTGGTTAAAGTTAATACTTGGGAGAGTTCAAAATTTTTCTTAAGGGTTAACTGTCATATTCATTCTACATTGGGAAATTGGATTGCAAGAAACATATCAACGAACCGTCTGGAACTCAACTATCATATAACTTCTTTAGCGTGTTTTCTTAGCGGTCATTTTCTATAAATCTTTTCAGCCATACTCCATCAATCTCTTCCATCATGGCTGCACGTCATTCGTTTCGAAGGAAGATATATCTTTGACCCCTCATTGACTAATCATCGAGTAAGACATAAATTGTTGGTTACTATCTTTTGCCACCTCACAAGTAAATTGACATGCAAGTTGATTGTTGAGAGGTGCCAGAGGTCCAACTGGAAGTTTCAGGATAGCACTCTATTGCTTGCAAATTGAATTATCATGTAGAAACAATTATTATTAATTGAACTGCAAGAGTTTATGCAGCAAATGTACATAGAGTTCTAAAGCTGTTTTATATGCTGCAATAGTGATGGGCAACAACTTGCTCTTTCTTTTGATAAAGCCACTTTTAAAGCAGTTATTTGTTCTGTATGAAATACGTAGGTGTATGCATTATGCTGCTTGTTAGATATGATGATTTTGCATAGGACAATGAGTGTTGTTGCCTCCTGAGTGATTTTTCTAGTTTGTTTCTGGTTAAGGAGTTCAGATGTTGATCGCTTAGTGGTCTGTAAAAGGCTGGCAGATATTGAGGTCAATGATAAATATCACAGCGCTTTTGATGGTGCATTTGACATCTTATTCCGTTATTGCTGGAGGGATTTGTGCATCATGTCAGTGGAGAGTCAGGGGACTTGATCTCCTGTTAATTTGATGGAGCTTACGTCTGTCTCTTTCTCATCAATTATCTGATGTAAATGTTTTCCTTAAAAAAAGGTTTAATGATAGCACTTTTGTTTATTCAGGTTATTCCTTCAGTTGTGTTACTATTGCATGACTTTTACTATTTGAACTGGTGCTATAATTGTTGCTTTCTATGTTCTTGGATTTCTGCATGATTGTTTACATATTTGTCTGAAACAATATTTTCCATAATAGTGTTGAACAGGGTCTATAGTAACGGAACTGTCATCTCTTCCAGTAGGCTGGTGGTATGGTACAGTTCTATGCTGTGCTATTCTGGCATGAACCGACAAGGGAGGGGAAGGGGAGAATGAGATATAGGAAAAAAGAGAGCGAGGGATGGAGGAAGAGGGGGGAAGGGAGGGAGAGATTAGGAGAGAGCAGCGGGGAGGGGAGGTGAGGGGGGTTGGGGAGAAGGAAAAGACGAAAGAGAGGAGGAAAGAGAGAGGATAGGGCGGTCGAGAGCAAGAAAGGTGGAGGGAGAGGGGGCTTCGAAAGCCCTCTCTCCTCGAGGTGCCGGCGGAGATGAAAGCCCTCTCTCTCCCCTCCCTCCACCTCTCTTGCTTTCCACCACTCCCCCCCCCCCCCCCACCTTCTCTCTCTCTTTCGTCTTGTTTCTTCTCCCTCTGCCCTGCCTTGCCAGTTTCTCGATCTGAAGGCCGGAAATGTCCCGATATGGCTCGGTATACCCAAAACTGGGTGGTCTGGGTCAGTGCTGCTGACCTTACTGTTGATCTTTTGGCCTTTCAGACCAAAATCTGATGCTGAAAACCCGCTCTGGCCTATGTGACTTGTTTTCATTGGAGAAACTTTGATTTGGGATAGTTGATGCACTTGATCATGTGAAATCACTAATCCTTTTTACCTGAAACACAGTTTAAGACATCCATGAGTGAAACTATTTATGACTTGGTAAGTAATCTCTTTTGCTATCCTGAATCTTATAAATACAATCTTTAAATTTTATCCTTAAAGAAATTTCATTCTAGAAAGATGCCCGTTTTAATTGTTTTCTTAGCCTGCTTATAGGGATCATCTTTCTAATAATTTTCTAAGATGTATTGAAATTGGAAAATCATTTCTATTTTGGCCTTTGCTAGCTTAAAGTCACCCAAAAGGTAAAATAGCCATACTAAGGTTATGCTACATATGCTTCATTACTGAAGTCAAGTGTTTGACTCATTTCATTTCCTTTACCTCAATGGATTTTCATTCTAAGATAGACTACAGGTTTCTGCTTAAAAATTTCCAGTTAATGGCATCACTTTGTATGTTTTTAAGATTCCTGTCTGTAGCCTTTGGTGCCGTTTGGTTAACAAGGTTTTCTCTGGTTCAGAAAACAGAAAATGAATGAGTTTTACAAAAGCATTTGTCTGTTTCTGTGAAACATGTTCATAACACCTGTAAATCAAGGACTCAAGTCCCATCGGGCCATCCCGTAGGATACCAGGATGGGGTGCCATCGGGACTCAAGTCCGATCAGGACAGGACCATCCTGCCAATGCCCGAGTGTCCTAATCAGCATATTTTGGGACATCCCCTATCCCAAACATTAGGATGTCGTGGGATAGTGGCGTGTCCCATTCCATGGAAAACGATATAATTCAATCCTGTGGGACTTAAACCCTTACTGTAAATTGAGTTTTATGAAAAATGGACTTCCCTGTTTTTCACAGAATCTGTTTCACAGAGGATGTGTTTTATGATTATCTGTTTAGGGTGGAAAAAAGAAACTCAAGCATTAGAATAGCCTATTTGTGAGCCTTGCTAACTTATCATGTTCAGAAACAATCTATGAGGTTCGATATACTAATATCTCAGTATGATCAAGCAAAGTTGTAGGAAATATTTGATTTTGTGTACTGTGTTCCTCTCTACTGATATTTGAGGTCTCTGAAATTTAGTCATTCGTTTTGTTTCTGTATTCAAAGTCACACTTTCAAATTAGTCTGTTGATTTGGCTGACGCCAAAAGTATTGATGAGGCTTCTTTCTTTGTTCATCAATTTTGTCTTAAATTTTAAACATCATACTTTGTGATCCAAAATCAATCTTTCCCTGGTGATTCAGATTCACTATATTTATTCAAAATTTTTGCCCTAGGCATGACTGAAAAATCAAATTTTGCTGAGGTTAATAACTCCTAGTTGAGATTTGATGCAAACATTGTTATTCATGGTGTCATGGTTTAGCTTTCTCACTCCCTCCCCCCCCTTCTCGTCCACCCTCTCTCTCCTCTCCCCTTCTAATTTTTCGGGGTGCATGATGGTGGGGAAGTTGATTCTGTTATTGATCATATGACCAAATTTGCATTTCTGCATATGGTGCATAATGTATGTGGTTTTTGGATTTATAGATTACGTTCTGTTTCATTTAGACAGTTGATAGGGTGAATTGACGGTCTCTGAGTTGGATTTTAATTTCAATTTCTTGTTCTAAAGTTGATCAGCTGAATTAGACCATCATAAATGTTGCTATATAGCCATTCAAAATGGTCAACATATTATGGAAAGAACATGTCACTAGTTCTGATTGCTAATTTCATGGACCGTATAGTCTCCTGTATCATTCATAAAGATTGTAGTTGTCACTTGTTGTTGTTGTGGACACATTCTAGAATGCCTTAGAATCAATAATAGTTGACCGGCTTGCATTACTTGTGTTTAACAGCTACTTAAAGGAGTCAAAGGAGTTTGGAGATGCACACAGCCTAGTGACTCACACTTACCATTCTCTCAAGGTGGGCCTGAGAACAGAGCATTTGGGTCTTCACAAAGCCCTTTGCTTTCTTATGGGCTGGAATTGGCTTGTGGCTCCTGACAACTCAAGGCTCTACCAGTCCAGACCTGTTGCTGAAGCTAAGGTTCTGAAGGAGGATCTTATTCTTTGGCCTCCAATTGTCATTATCCATAACAGCTCAATTGGTATTAAGGTCAGTACTTATGAACCAAAGGTTCTGGCCAATGAAGGCATGGAAGAAAGACTTCGAGGTTTGTTGAAATATCAAAACCTTTGGCTTCAATTTATATTATTAAACTTTGGCAATCCAGTTCAAATATGGCTTCAATAATAAAAATATTCCTCTTTCTGTAGATGCTCATTCTTAAAATAGAGCCTGGTAGTAAAATTTGTGAACTGCGTAGTTTCTTATCGTTTATTATTTCATAATTCTACCTTCATTTGAAATGACTTACTGTTGCTATTATTTACCTTTAAGAGAATAAGATTGCATTTCTTGTGTGCTGTCTTTTTAGAATGCAGGTTTCCATGTTTTATATTTCTGATCTTTCTTTTTCTGCTTTTGTGTAAAAGGGTGTAATAGTCTGATCGACCTGATTCTTTTGATTTCTGAGATTTCAGATTAAGATAACATCCCCTAGCTTACGGTAGTTATGCAAAAGCTGATATTGATTATTTCTCTGTCTGAGGGTTGAATCTGTTGAGATGTTGTTCAATAATTATTTACTCAGTTGCTTAATGCTGTTATGCCAATTTATTGACTACGGCTAAAATGGAATTCTGTTGTCATTAGCTTTCGAGTGAAATTTGCTATTTATCAGGTGCTATTGGTTCTGCAATGGTGCGCAATTGGTTATTTCTTTTTGCTCTCTGGTTTCTTGGTATTATCCTATGGCTGTGCATAGTATGATATTCTGAATTTTTTTTTTTTGTCTCTATATCTTTAATTGTTTGCTTGTTCATTTTGCCGATAGAGGGTTTTTTCTAAATTAGTATAAGTGGTAGTCAGTATTTTAGAAATTATGAATCAGGTGCAAATAAGTGAATTTCATCAAAGTAGCGGTTAACTACCTTATCCATATTAGCTGAATTTAGTGGCAGGATGATGCTCCATCCATTATTGTTAAAATCTTTGTTTCATGATCCAGATCAAAGTGTTCTTAAATGATCTGGATCTCATATTTGGATCAGGGTTGGCTTGGAAAATTAGGATCTATCCATATTATGAAATTTGCTGTCCATATTTGTTTTATTAGACATGCTATATATGGGTTTATGTTGGTGGAGACTAGACTTCTTGTATGTATGACTTTTTATTCTTTATTCATCTACTCTATATTTGACTCATATTCAATTGTTACATTCTTATATATTTTTTTAAATTAAGAAATCATAAAAATCTTGCGATATGAGATCTGATCCATGGTCCGATTCAACAAACCCACCATATGATTTATTACCTGATCTCGATCTTAATAACACCAGGTTCAGTCAGCTTTGCCTTAATGTCAGTCATCACCCATGCACCAAAAGCAGTGATTGACATGAGAGAAAAGGTAGACCAGGGATCCTGCATTATCATGCTGATATTTTTTTAATAACTACTTCCAACCACTGAAATAGAACCCTCTGCTGCTTTCATAATGTTATGTGCCGTTGGTTGTTGGTGATGCATTTATTGCTGATGTTGATCACATAGATTTGGTTTTAGCTGGCTACCATTTGTAATTTTATGCTCGTTTTATTATTGTGGTTTCAGAGATGGGGTTTGGAGCAGGAATTTCGAATGTTTGTTGTGGAAAACCTGCCAACCAGAGTGTGCTCTTAATAAAGTATAAGCCAACCCTTTCTGGATTGCAAGAAGCAGAAAGACTTCACAAGCACTTTGATGGTAGCAATCATGGAAGGCAGGAACTTTTGCGGATCACAGCCAACAAAGCAGCAGCGAGATTGGAGAAGCCTTGGTTCGGAAGGTTGAGGACATCCTATATGGTTATATGGCAGTTTTAGAAGACTTGGATAAGCTTGACCCAGAAACAAAGAAAAGATGCGTAATTAAGAGTAAGAAAGATATTGAAGCCATTGCTGATGCCCCACTGAATGCAGATTGACAGAGTTATCACTGTCCCAGTAGAATCTTGACTGGTTACTGGTTATATGCCAACAGGTTTGCTTACTCTTTTCCTTTATTTCGTTCTCCCTCTGTGGGTCAGATACTGAAAGAGTGATGAAATGTTTGTTTATGAATGATATGTGGAAATCCATGGTCAACCATGCCCGCAAGACACTTTATGAGCGATGGCCCCCCCGCCCCCCCCCCGCCTGATGAAAACTAGATAGTGTAGTGTTTAGCTTCATTTATCATCTCTCTTAGGAGCGAACTGGATTTTAAGAGTGAACAGTGATATACTGAGGGAACAGATGACCAGATAGAGGGTTGTCTTCTTCGTGTATGTTTCAAGTGACCTGGCTGTAAGATCTCCCGTTTCAATCTTGTTATCTGAAGAGGGTCATTGTTATCTGCGAGGTCGTATTTCTTGGGCCCAAATAACCTGTAGTTGTACATTGAGTTCAAAGTCCCGAACCTGAGGGTTATGGTTTATTTTCTAGATTTTTTTAGTATGGCCCACCTACGAATGTGGATGTGTATCCTGCCCTCGCTACGTGGGAACTATCAGCAGCAGCTTGCACGGCACTGCTAGATAGGCGCAAAAATTGATTGGTCCTAAACTAATGCTGCACGGGCAAGAAAGGATTTTTGTACACCGCATGCAGTGAAAACGTACTGTCTCATCTGATTTGGTCATGAAATCATTATTTTTAAATATATATTTAATATTTATAATTTTATTTTTTATTTAAAAAAATTATAATATTCTGTGATAATATTACAATTTTTATGGTGAAATTATGTTTTCTATATAGAATGTTATAATTTTTTATAAATATCATAATTTGTTAAAATATTTTGTCATTAAAATTTATGAATTTTCAATGATAAAATATTTTTTTTTTTATGACATTACATGAAAAAATTATAATATCCTATGTAGGAAGTTATAATTTATAATTTGATCGTAGCATGTTGTAATATCTTCATAGGATATCATAATTTTTAAAAGTATTTTATCATTCAAAATTTCAAATGAAAGAATAAAACTATGAATATTAAATATACGTTGGAAAGTAATGACTATATGGCTCAATTAGGTAGAACGGTGTATTTTTTCTACATCACATGAGGTGTACAAAGAATTTTTGTAGGCCAAAAATAGTCCATGGTTAGATTGGGCTGAACAGTTGGAACTAAGCCTGACCTCAGTACCTTGGCTTAGGTTAGATCTTACTCATCAATATTTTTTTTTTGGGTACAAACGGATGTTTACACCAATCTAGTATGAGTATATTTCGAAAGATCAAAAAATAAATATCTTACGTGGCTCACAAATAAGTTTGATCTTGACATTAAGTCTAGTTACAAGTATACTCAACCATATAGGAGGTGATTTAATCAGTGGTGCTGTTCATCTTTCGAAAGATATGCTAAGCAGACATTGCAATGAAGTCACGAAGACAGATCCAAATATCGTGAAAGAGCAGATGAGCTTCCAACCATGTTGTGTCGTCCTAAATCCTATCTATCATGATGGCAAAGTCTCTCTCAATGATGATCATTTTTGTTCGCAACTCTTGTCGGGCACAGATAATACCAACCCAAGCCGGACAAAACTCAGCTCTTCGGATGGAAGGCTCAAAGAGATGCGAGTCATCCACCATCGGTAATTTAGCATCCAGTTTTCAAATGACAAAGCCAGCATTATCCCTGCCATCTTTGATGTTACTATCAAAATTTACCTTGACAAATCTCAAAGGAGGGGTCTTTCGAAAATGAAGATAACCTTTCGGATTGTTGCAAGAGCAATATGGGAGCCCAAACATCAGAGGCATCAAAGAGCGAACCAGCAGTGTCGAGCAACTGTACTTCACGATCAAGCACAAGGCTCTCTCCAACACTCGATGAGCAGATACCACCTCAGCTTTGAAGACCAAACTATTCTTAAAGAGCCAGATCTAATAGGCGACATACGCCATCTTACCTCCCCAAGCATCGATCAACCTCTCAGCAGTACTCTGATAGATCGCATCCAAGAAAGAGTCCAGCCAAGGATCACTATTCGTCTCCCATGGCTGACCACCCACCTCCAAATCAGCCTCGCTTTCGGACATTGCAGAAGGACATGCTTCCTCGACTCATCTTCCAGTCCGTAGACTGGATAGGAAACTGCAAACTCCATACTCCTATTTCTAAGTAAAGTATGCATCGAAAGTCAGTCCCAAACAACCTTTTAGAAAAATAGCCTCACCTTGGGATGAGCAGCCACTTTTCAAATCCAAGCTAACTCAATTCTAAAAGTTGCCATTGGCTTGCATATCTCGGATAGATCTCTCGTGGGAGATCAAGGATAGTAAGAATAGCTCCACACCCTTAAGTCCAGGCTATGATGGATAGAAATTGGGATATAAGAATTCGATCCGCAAGCGGGCTATCAAAAAGACAGGTGATGTCATGTGCTCTCCAACCCCTACAGTGGGCAGTAAGCAGGTCATAGACTTGAAACTGGTCATTCACCTTCGTGTTGACATAGGTAAGCCATCGGACAAGAGGCAAGCTAGAAATCTAGGCATCCTAGCTCACATCCATCAACTTTCCATCCCCAATCAACCATCTAACCTAAGATAAAGCTGCAAGGGGCGAGCACAAATCTCCTTTGAGATGAAAGAGCAGCCTCGAATAGTTCGGACCTCGAACCTTTGAATCCATGCCCCATATCGGGCCTTGATCACCTTGCTCGACAAATAATCCGATTGGATGAGGAATCTGATGGCATGCTTGGTGATCGAAGTCTTCCTCCTGACGAAAAGAGACTGAATTCCAAGTCCTCCATCCTTCATAGGCCGGCAAACCATATCCCAAGATAACAAGTGGAGCCTATGACCATCACGCCTTGAGCCCCACAAGAAATTTCAGAATAGCTACTCCAACCACCTAAAGGCGAGAGCTCAATACAATCATATTCGTCAAGAGATAGAGTGGTATGGAACTCAAGACCAATCTCATGAGCATCGTCCATCCCATTATGGAGAGGGCATTGGTTTACTAGCACTTGAGGCGATCCCGAATCCACAGCTCTATGGGCCTAAAATCAACCCTCCGAAGATGCCGACCAATAATAGGAACCCCTAGATAGATCAGCACCTTGGTATGCTCCTAGATCCCCAGGCTGTCCCGAATTGTTTGCTTCATCTGGATCTTCGTCTTGGGGTTAAAGATGACCATGAACTTTTGCAAGTTCACCAGCTGGCCCAAAGCCCGATAGTAGGCCTCGATGATAGATACAAAGCCCCTTGCATTCCAGATCGAGGTTTAGCCAATCAGAAGGCAATCATCTGCAAAAAGGAGATACAAGAGAGACTGGACCCCATAGGCAGGCTGGTAGAGCTCCAGCTTCAATTCCTGAATTACTATCCTCAACATCCGAGATCGAACATTAGCACATAAGATGAATAGGTAAGGAGAAAGAGGACAATTTTGGAATAGCCCAACCATCGAGTAAAAGAACTCTGTCGAAGCACCATTGATCAGAATGGCAAAATTCGAATGCTCCACATAATCAATGATCCAATCGATCCATTTATCCTAAAAATCAAGCTCCTGAAGTGTCTGACGCAAGAAGCACCAGCTCATCCGATCATATGCACACTCCATGTTCAGCTTGATCGTCATAAGACTTTGTCAGATGGAGGCTCACCACAAATCGTGCATAAACTCCTGGACAAGCAAGATATTATTGATAATGCATCAGTTGCTAACAAAAGCATCCTACTCCAGACTGATTAGACGAGGAACAATCGGCTTCAGCCATCCGATCAAAAAATCTTGGAACGTATTTGTAAAGAGTAGTGTAGAGGTTGATTGATCTGAAGTACCCCATAATAGATGCATCAAAATGCTTCGTGATGAGAGTGATCAAAGTCTTCTTCCACTCTTTTGGGATACCTTTGGATCGAAGACGATCGCACAGCCTCTACCACCTCCCTTCAGATAATAGGTCAATATCGACAGAAGAAGAGGGAGAAACTCATTCAGCCCTAGGGCCTTATCCCTTCCAAGAGATCAGAGGACCCTTCGCAGCTTCTCAGCAGACACCGAATGAGTCAGAGTCTCATTTTCTTGATCAAAGATATGGTTCATAAGCTGAGCCCCATAAAAGGGGGTATCCTTGCTTAAAGGCGCCGTCTATCACAATATAAAGAACTAGAAGATCCACCTCCTGATCTCCTAATTATCATCCATCAGTTTATCATTGCTCTTCCTTAACTGTGTAATACGATTGGCAGACCTCTGGATCGTAGTGGACTGGTAAAAGAATCTGATATTTCTATTATCCTTCCTAACCCACTACACCCTCGACTTTTGCCTCCACACTGTCTCCTACTATCTCAGTAAAGAATGGTGCATCGAGAGTTTACTATGAAGCTCCCTCAAGTCAGACTCTTGAAGGCTCCCCTCATAATCCTCTCTCCTCTGCAGCTCTGTAATATCCACGTCTACCCCCTCAATCTATCTAAAAATGTCACCAACCTCAAGCGTGTTCCACTGGAAGAGTCTGTGTCTGGCAAGTTTCAATCTCTATGACATCTGGTACCATGCATCCTCACGGATCGACATTCTCCATACCTCCCTAATTAGATCCCACGACCTCGAGTAGAAGGTCCAGAACTTCTTAAATCTGAATGGGCCCCTAGGAATGAGCAAGCCATTAGTAGTGATAAGAATCAGACAATGATCCAACACAATCTTAAGGAGGTGCTGGACCTAGTGCACCAGAAAGTACTAGAGTCAGTCGGCGGTGGCAAAAGCTTGATCAATTCTCTCTCAAATCCTAGTCATCCCCTCCTGATTGTTGTACTATGTGAATCTGGATCCAGAGTAGCCAAGATCAATCAAGCCCGCATTACCGATGAACTTCCTGAACTCTTGAGTTAATGTCGTCCATTTGCTGCCTATCGCCCATCTTCTCGTGGGGTCCCACAATATAGTTGAAGTCCTCAGTGACAAAAGAAGGCAAGTCCTGTGACACCAATCTGGAGATCTCGAACCACAGCTCCCTCCACTCTCTGTACTCGATGCTTACATACACCCTGAACAAAAGTCAAGATCCTTCGGTCTGCTTCGAGATGACTAAAATCACCTACTATTCACATCTGTAGAAGGTATCCATCCTGACCAAATCATGCCTCTACATCACCAAGATCCCTCTTGATAGACTCATAGATTCTACCACATAGATGCTCCATGCCACTGGAATCCGCCATTTGGCACAAGCAAGACTCACCCTTGAGAGCTGTGTCTCGAGCAAGACACATACTTTAGGGCCATACTGTTAGACCAATCTACCGAAGATCGATTGGGATGAGGGCTTTCCCATCCCTTGAGTGTTCCAGATCAGTATCTTTATCGGACAGCTAGTGGGAAGGGGTTCACACCAGAACTCCTCTCAGCCTAAGGATCTACCTCCACCCCAGTTGTTGCTAAGTCCATCACAAACAAACTCTATCCCTCTTCCTTGATGGCTTGTCTCAGCCGGACAACAGCATCCTCGTGGTCTCGGAGCAAGCTTCACCCACCACATCCATACCCACCAAAATCTCTCCTCTTTGAGGCATCAAGTCATGCTCCACCCCTTTGAGTGTTCCAAATCAGTATCTTTATCGGACAGCTAGTGGGGAAGGGGGTTCACACCAGAACCCCTCTCAGCCTAAGCATCTACCTCCACCCCAGTTGTTGCTAAGTCCATCACAAACAAACTCTCTCCCTCTTCTTTGATGGCTTGTCTCAGTCGGACAACAGCATCCTCATGGTCTCGGAGCAAGCTTCACCCACCAAAATCTCTCCTCTTTGAGGCATCAAGTCATGCTCCATCAAAGGCTCTAGCCCCTACTCCGAATGCCCCTCCTCGGCTAGGGCCCTTGGATCAGATGCCACCTCCTCCGATTGGACCACGACCATCCCCTCCCTAGGGTCATAGCTGAGAAAATGAAGACATCAGGATCTCCAACACCATCTATCGAAGCCTTATCTTTGGCCTTGTTGGAGTTGATAAGCCCTCTTCTAGATCCATTGGGTCCTGAACTTCGCCCATTGGGCTTCACAAGCCCCCAGCCCGCATCGAATTCAGGGGCCGCATCCTCTTGGACTAGAAAGAGCCCGCCCAAAAACTCCCACAAGCCCGCCCAAGATGGGCCCCTGCCTGTGCCACAGCCCAACACCAGCGAGCCAAAGCAGTTCACAGGCCAACTTGCGTGAGGGCTAATGCCCGAGTAGCCCACACACATCTTGATGCGCATCCCAATCGATCCAACTATTGATCCAGGTCTGGTACGGTTGGGCGATCACCGTCGTGCAATCTTGGCTAGTTTGATCCAACCATCTATTTCTCTTCCTCGAGTCAACCTAGTCCAAGTCTACCCGATTCACCTTCAGAACAAGCTCAGCCCTTCAGTTCCGACTGCCACCGGTGAACCTCTACCAGCCACGACCACCGCCAATAGCCGCTTCCAACCTCTCCCCTTCGATTGAAGCACCCGTCTCCGAGCTCAGACCAGCCATCGAGGCATCTCCACCCCCACTGGCCAGGCACACCTCTAGCAAATGCAGCCATCTGCATCAACAGCAGAGACCATCAAGGTTCTTGTAGATGAGCCTTTGCCAGAAGAGGCCCTTCAGGCCCATGATCTACGCTCCTGATCTCAACGATCGGAAGAAATCGACCTTCACATAGGTCTGGGCGAACTCGAGCCTCTGCCTCTCTGTCGTGCAGCCATCCATCGAGAACTCCCTGACCAGATGTAGGAGTCGTTGGATCGCCGACTCTCTCTAAACCTCCAATAGGAGCCGCAGCAATCAAACTCACATCAGGGCTGATCTGATAGCCCCTCCAATAGAAAAATCCCGATCGCTAGGGCTCCACTGCCACTACATATCCGACAACCACCCACGATCGGTTGAGGACCAAATATTCTTTCCGACCTCCTTAAACCTAAAGAAGAAACCCTTCTCCAGGCTGTACCCCACCACTACTCTTAGCCCCACTCATAGTCGGAATTCCCTCACCACTGCCTTTACTGCCACCCTCTAGCCAAAACTCCTTGCTGCCACCACCGAGGCCGCCCAGCATGCTGATTTCTCCCTTAACTCCTCTAAAAACTAGATCATCTTCGAAAACCACGTAATGAGATCCTCCACCTCTTTCGGTGATGGCTCCGATAAGATCCACATGATGCATGCTTACACCGCCCATGTCCAACTCGAGTCCAACCTAGCTCCCGCCTTCAAGATCCCAGAGTGATTCCCAAGAATGCTCGCCATTCTCCTCCGGCGACAACACTCACTGTGGCCAATCAAATCGCCGGACGATCAAAAAAAAGAGGGCCATGTCAGTAATCTCAAAGCACAATAGAAAAAATAACGGTGACTATTCAAATGGTCACTATTCCTCCCTTGAACACCCACTTTTCATGGTAGACGCACAAACGCTGCATTGCCCCGCACCCGTGAGATTTCTAGGTTCGGTTTTGTTAAACCTTCTAGCTTAATCTCTTCGGTGAATGTTGTCCAAGGAGTTTCAATGTTCCTCTTCTGGCAATCATGCCTATTTAGAAATTCAATCACAAACGCATGCCTCACAAAAAATTTACTGAAACCAACTTTTCTATTAAACAAACAATTACAATAATGTGTCTACCACAAGATCCAAACCCAGTACTTTTCAGTGTCTGACTAGCCAAATTTCAGTATTTAATCTGCCATGCATCATCTGCTTATCATCATGATTTTCTGACTCTCCTAGTTTGAATGGACATAATTTATTCATAACTAATATAACAAAGTGAGAGTTCTATGAATTTGAAGTAAAAATTTTGATAGGACACAATGACAATGCCAAGGCATTTGCAGTAGGGTTTATTCATAACTAATATAACAAAGTGAGAGTTCTATGAATTTGAAGTAAAATTTGATAGGACACAATGACAATGCCAAGGCATTTGCAGTAGGGATCCAAAGCCGCTGGAAGCCATCTCTTGAATGAGCTGAAGGTTGCTGATGATACTACTTTCAGAGGAGACTAGAAAAGCATGCTTGCTCGTGGAATCTTAACTAAACTTTTACTCCATGAAGCTCTACAATGGACGAAGAAAAAGATCAGCAGCATCTGCTGCAATGCATGCTCTACTGCATTCATGATGCTTTGATATAGCATAAACCATATGCTTCTCATGCACCTTTTCTTACAACACTCGGTGACTTTGCAATCTCAAATCAGTCTTCAAACAGAGCATACACGACAGCTGTTCTACTTGGGGCATATACCGAGAATGAACGGGGCCTATTACCATAAAAACCTTCCTGCAGGAGCACCATAGAAAATGGTCAATCATAATCTAAAGGAAAGCACAACTGCTGAGTTCTAAAACCTATAGCAAATTCTTACATTGCTGAAGTATTCTGCAGTGTGATCGATTCGATTGAATCCACCAAAAAGTTTGTCATCAGAATCTAAAACCACCTGAACCAACAGGAGAATTAAACATTATAGGTTGCTGCATTCTCTCTCTCTCTCTCAACACACACACACACACATTCTGTTGGGTGGTGTTGGGAGCAAAGCTTGCTCATTCAGTGGTCGTGTGTTCACTCCAACACCATCCCCAGTTTTGACAAAGGACAGAAGCTTCGAGAACAAATTAACAAATATTATTTATACTCTCAATATTTAACTTTGTCATGTGCTGCTTAATCACAGTGCTGAGGTTTCGTGAAGACAGACACACTGTGACTACTTAATAAAATTTAATTAACATTTACTAAGATCACTCTCCATATAATATCATATGAAATTCATCGTGACTGTATAACCATTTATAAGCATTTTCATTTAGAGCCACCTATAGATCACTGTAGCTTTAATTAAATGATTGGCAAAGGAGTCATGAAGCCAACAAGAATAGCTCAAAAAAAGCTTGCTCTATTTGCAAACTGAATTTGAAGTTGAATGGACTGATTACGGAGCTGAAGGTGTATAGCCATTAGAAAAGGGGTAGCATAGATGAGAAGAATATTTCAGATCAAATTTAGCCATCTCGTGTGGAAGGGGCACAGACCTTGTATTTTCCAGGCTTTAGGCAACCAACTCGGTAGTCAAAGTAGCTACTAGTCCAATGAAAATTGAAAACAAACAGCAAATCTCCTCTCTCAAAGACAATCACCCTATCCCCTTCATCTTTTCGTGATATATATTGATGCTCTGATGTCATGAACTGAAAGAACAACAGACAATGGTTAACACCCATATTTACCAAAAGCATTATGTCAAACAAATTTTCTTGCATCTATTACCAGAACAGAGCTAGGTAGTGAATAAAGATGAAATTTATATTTCTGCAATATAAATGGTTGAGCACAATTTTTTTGATGATGAACGTCAACCACAAAATGTCAAAGGAATTACACTGGAGAAATATAATATCCCAGAAATGAGAAAGATCAAAGGCAGCATAGTTTGAATATTTAAATGATGAAGCATAGTTCACAACATTCTAATATGTCAAAGGAATTGCAAACAGCAGAATATAATATCCTAGAAATAAGAAAGATCAAAGGCAGCACAATTTGAATATTTAATTGATGAAACATGGTTCACAACATTGCTTTCTAATAAATAGATTGCAATCAAAGGGTGATTTGCACGTCTGTTATCTTTAAACATGAAGCGTCTTTGTTTTTCTACAAAAATCGAAGTCCACTTGCTGTGCACGTCTATTGATCATTCATGCTTAAATTTTTTCTCTGAACCAAAATGCACACCCAAGAAATTTTACTTCACGGAAAGTGCAGCTTGCAATTAGAACATGAAGTGGTTATTAGACGCTTGGTAACTATAACTTTGTTGTCCCATTTGAAGTTCTCATTGTCCTTGTTTTTGAAGTTTCCTCAAATTATTGTACCTTGATGATTGCATCCCTGTTATTCTCAAAATTCACTAATTTTGTACAAGAATATTCAATGCTGCCCTTAACCAATTTTAATTCAAGGCATCTAGTGAAATCAACCAGCATCTGGTCAAAGATCAAAAACTCAATTTTGGTTTCAGCTATTTGGCAATTTTAGTGGATCCAAGTCCAATTTAAGCAGTTTCAGTAGAAAATCATTAAAAAAAAGGACCTAAAATCTGAAAATTATAAAGAAAGAAGAACTAAGACAGCAAAGTAAATTAGAAATTACTATAAAGTATAATATATTGCTTTAGACATTTTGATATTTGCTGGTTTTGCAATTAAATGGTACGAAATTACTTCTTAAAAAAATAATATTGGGTAAAGTCACAGTAAATGGAACTCCTCAGACAATTCTAGTTTTAAATGGGATTTTTGTAGAAAAGAAATGTTCGAGATTTGGTTTCAGAGACGAAGCAAAACTTCAAACCATAAATCTGATCAAAACCAATATTACCTAATGGAAAATGAGAAAACAGAAACCCATTTTGTAATATTTAACAATAAGTCAACAATCACAAAGAATCATTGAATGGTTCTTTCCTTAAACTACCTAAAAGCAGCTTAGTTTCCTATTTTTTTTAAATTTCATTACTCAGATTATTCTATTAAACATTTCAAATATTTCCATATTAACTTTAATTTAATTTCGTTTTGCAATGAAGTGATAAGAAGCTATTTAAAAATAATATTGAACAACGCCACACCAAATGAAACTCTTAAGTCAATTCTCTTTTGGAATGGGATTTTCATCGAAGCAAAATATTCCAGATTTGGTTTTGAAGTCCAAAGCAAAACTTCAAACCATAAATCTGATCAAAACCAGCATTACCTAATCGAAAATGAGAAAACTGAGTCTGAAACCCATGTTGTAATATTTAACCATAAGTCAATGATCACAAAGAATCATTGCATGGTTCTTTCCCTTAAACTACATAAAAGCAGCTTAGTTTTCCAATTTTCTTTTCATAACCCCGCTCAGATTATTCTACTAAAAATATCAAATATCTCCATATTAATTTTAGTGTAATTTCTTTCTAAAAAGGTTTAAAATATGCTGGACTTTAATAGAAGATATGATTGTAACATTGATGGACTTTGAGAGAATCTGATTTGGTAGGAAACAAAGATCAAAAACTACTAAATAAGATATTTTATATATTCTGGCTCGAAGGAGGAATAAAATACTTATAAACTAAGAGATGAAAGTGAGAGACAACCTATTAGAAAAAATTTAATCTTTTAGAACTATTATTTTAGTTAAATTATCCCAAATCTAAAATTTTAAACATCACATGTATCTATATGTGCATTATAACTGGTACATTAAAAAGTATAAAGGTGTTAGGCAATGATTGCTAAGTAATACTCACACCATATTTCTCTTCAAGATGCTGCATTGCTTGATCAAATTCTTGCATTCCACGATATCTGAGATAATCTGCATCTCCCTAACATTAAAAAGCAATGGTTAAGAACTATGTTACACTATGAGATAGATATGGCAATATTGATCTGGATTTATATTATTGGTATGTATCTCACTGAAGAAAGGTGAAAACAATCAGTCAGTTACAAGAAAGTGCATACATAAATTCTCATGAATAACTAGAATGAGGCTCAAAGCAAATTCATTGACAATGTTTGCAATGAATATTACAAAGAATAGATGGTAAAACTGATCAAACCTGAGTCACAAACAGAATGCAAATCAAGGTCGGCAGTACCAGGCCATACGGGAGACAGACTGGGATGGTTCCAGCCTTCACATTAGGAAACCGACAAGGGAGGGGGAGGGGAGGGGAGGGGTAGGAGGAGGAGGAGGAGAAGAAGAAGAAGAAGAGAAGAAGAGAGAGAGGAGAGAGGGAAGAAGGCCGACAGAGGGCCGCAAAGGGCTAGAAAGGGACACGAAGGGCAGAGGAATGGCTGTCCTTCAGTTCCCTTATTTTGTTTGAAACAGGGTCCTGAAGGGAGACCCTTTTCTATTTTGAAAAAATTATGTGAAGTCGGTATGGACATTCCCGACTTCACTTAAATTTCGGCCGTTTTTCTGAAATTTTAAGTGAAGTCAGTAAGGGGTTGCCGACTTCACTTGATTTTTCAAATAAAAGGGTCCCCTCCAAGACCACTGTTTCAAACAAATAAGGGAACAAGAGGGCAAAGCCCTCCCTCCACCCCTCCCTGGTCCTCCATGGCCGTCCATCGGTCTCCCCCCTCCTCTCTCCCTCCCTCCCTCCCCCCTCTCTCTCTTCCTATCTCCCGTTCTCCGTCTACCCCGCCCTCCTGTGGCTCTGTTGTATCAGTACAAGCCCGACACAGTACCATATCGAATCGTGCCACCGGGCAACCAGTATGGACGCTGGTACCGGCGCAACGATCTTTGATGCAAATCAAATGATTCCAAATAAACATCTTTATTCAACATAGAGAGTCCAAACAACATTTAGACCAGTAACAGTTTATCTGTTTGTTATCATGTTTTGAGAGAAATCTGTCTGTTATAATTGGTTCCTCACAATTTACGCCTTAGAAACTGAGCAAAGAAATTAAAATGCACAGATGTATATAGAAATCTGCTTGCAACATATGCACCTTTAAAAGGACATCTTTGGATTGGTCCATGGGTTCACGATGTGCATGCATATAAAAGGTGTGAAATTTACATCAAAGGGATGTGATATATACATTAAATGGAGCTTGTGTAACACCCCGGCCCATTT
>KE505153.1:306840-326615 GCA_000441515.1 Elaeis oleifera | reverse complement strand
ATAATGCCATATTGAAGTTGTATTTATCAATTATTAACTTCAAAAATCCAAAAAAAAAAATGAAAATCGAAAAAATATTATGTACCGGTACCAGACCGGTACGCCCCGGCATACTGTGTGTCGGTACGGTACGATACCGGTACCGTACCATACCGGTCCGGGACCGGCACGCCGTCCGGTACCGATACAGCGAACCTTGATGGGGAGAAAGGTTAAAGGAGAGGTGATACTATAGATGGAAGATAAACTAAAGTGTAAAGAGAGCTAAAATAAAGACAAAGAAAGCACAAACTTCATTAAAATCATAAGCAGCATTCCTATATAAAGCCCCCTTAGTGTCCATATGTTCCTCCTGAGAATCTATTCTCAGGAGTGCATTAATGTTAGAAATAGAACTATATGCCGATGCAACACATATATAAATAGGTTCAAGGTTCTATGAACCAGACTGAACCTCGGCATACCATACCATACCGGTAGACAACAGGTGTGTTGCAGGGCATGATATACCGACACATGCTATAGGTGCTGTTCCAACTTAGCACCCTACCATGTATCAACATGGAAGCACACCATACCATGCCATGCTGCAACACACCAGTGAGACACCAATTCAGGACCTGATGTCAAGATGTAAAACTTTGAATAGATTGATTAAACCAGCAAAGCTGCTTGACACATTTATCCACGTGATTGTATCATAGACACAAGTAGCAAAACTCAAAAGTTAGATACAGATGAAAATTACCAAAAGAACAAACCTTTGCTCCAGGGCCCACTCCCGATAAGTAACACCATCAGCACTGGTGAAAAAGTGAGAAAACAAACAATTAGAGTCCTCAAATCAGTAAAAGCAATTATTTCTTAAATTTTAGTTAGATTACCATTGCTCAGACCCTGAAAAATATTACAAGCAGAATACAGAATAAGAATGATCATGCTTAATTAATAAACTGGTATCCTTCTCAAACACTTAGAAAAAAAAACATTAAATTGTCATAAAGGTGTACATAAATATATGAATAAAAACTAGCACACAGCTATAAATATACTGCACTACAATGCAGTGTTTACGTCCCGATGGGACAAGGGGCAGCCCCAATCATCCTATCCCATTTCTGTAAGAAAACGAGACCAGGACGGGCTCGAAACTCCGAAACCCATCCTTGTAGGAAGAGAAGAAGAAAGAGGAGGAGGAAATGAAGGAAAGATGAAAAAAGAGATAAAAGGAAGAAAAGAAGAAAAGAAGAAAAGAAAAGAAAGGAGAAGAAAAGGAAGAAAAGAAAGGAAAGTAGAGATAAAGAAGGAAAAGGAAGAAAGAAAAATAGGAAAAGAAAAAAAAAGAAAGGAAAGAATAAAGGGAGAAAGACAGAAGATATCCACTGGGATGCATAATCGGAACCACAGTCGGGACAAAACGGGACAGCGGGATATCCCGTTCCATGGAGAAACCGAACACCTTTGTCCTACAGGATTTAAAACCTTGCTACAACGTAATGAGGGGAGCAAACGGGATATAGCCAACTCAAAAATCTCTCTCCTTTTAGAAGTTCTTCTCCAAAGATTCTATTTTGCAGGTTTTATACCATCATATTTCTGTTTCAGAATTAAAGCCAAGACAACAATGTAGCACTTATAATTATAAATGTGCAGGCGCACACATGCACATGCCTGAATTCACTTATGCACAAGCACAGTGATATTGACTTCTTTGTTTCTCTTACCTGCTTTTTACTATTGAAATTCCAGAATAGATACATAAAAATGAGGTGGAGATTGAATGCATGATTTTGTGACAGAAAGAAGGATATATGCATGTACAATATTATAGTTCTTGCACAACATATCTGGACATAAAGATTGATTTTCTTCAACCTGAATTAGAAATAAAAGAATCAGCTGAAAGAAGATTTAAATCAAGTGAATGTGTCTTCATGATGATTTTCAGAATTTCGCAATGGAAGAAGAAATTGGCAACAAAAGGTTGTACAATTTGTATGTTCACATGTCTATCATGAAAATTGTAATAGCTGCTGAGGAGGTCTCCATGATGGCTCATATGCAACAAGAAAGAGATTATGGAAAGAAATGGACGAATTTGTGATCTATTCATGTTCCTATATGTTTCAGCGGAATCTTAATTATATTCCCATAAATCAACTACCATTGTGGCACAAGTGATCTTTAACTAATTGACATAGCACAACATTATTGAAAGAGATAAAGATTGGCACTGCTGAATGTAATGAAATGCAACACGATTAAAGGCAAGAAGTATCGAATGCTTATGAGCAAAATATATATATATATATATAGGTTTTGAAAATTGATAGGGCTAAAGGGTATTTCAGAAGAAGGGAAAGAGATCCATGGTTGAACAGACAAAAGATAGAAAGTTTACCTGCGGACAAAACCAAATTTCTCATAGCCACGGGAGAATGCATCCAAGCCACCTTCATACTGATCAATCAGCCCTCGCATATTCTTGTACTGGCTATATCTGTAGTTGAAGAATTAAACATAATGCAGTTCAAAATTCCAAATTCAATGTTAACAGCATTTTGGATAAGGAAGAAGATGAAGAATAAAAGTTTTAAAATAAATGAGTAATTCTTTAGGAGGGAAAAGATAAGATGATGGATCACCACCTAGCACATATTAGCTAGAGAAAACATAAACAAATCTTAAGTGATAATCTGACATATAATATGATGCATGTAATTCATCAGATTTAAACTTTCCATACACCATTTAGGTCACAAAAAAAAAACAATAATATCATCTATAAATGTAAGACTCAAGATAGGTTAAACCGGTACTAGTACCCGTACCAATAAGCCACCGGTTTAGTATGGTACTGACTCGGTACCGTACCACACTCCGCACAGCCGAGTATGCTGCTTCCAAACCAGCATTTTTTTGTTTTTCAATTTTTTTGATATTTCATGATGTTTTATGAAGTTTTTTCATATTTAATAATGTTTGCTAAAGATTTTGAGTGATTTAAACATTAATTTGACATTTTTTGAGGTATTTTAACGTTCTTTCACGTGTCATTTCTTTTTTTCGTGCTTTTTGTTTATAAAATGCCTATAATTCAATGACAAATGTAATTAAAGAACATAAATCATTATATTCATAAAAAAGCAATAAGTTATAGAATATAAAGTTAATTAAATATATAACGATGTCTAAAATCTTGTGGAGTGGTGATCTCTCCCATAAATATTAGGGTCTCTATCCACATGGCCCTTCAGTCATGTAAGCTCATCGGGCTACCATAAAGCCTGGACAGTCCCTGTATGTGCTATGGCCTATGGGTGACGATGTCACTCTAGGAGTGCTTTGCCCGATATCATGACCATGGAGCAATCCATCCGAATATGCCGATAGCAAATTCCGACCAGTCAGGTACTTCAGGCTCCATAAAATAGTAGCCGCTGGATGATGACATGTCTAAAGATCATGACCATAAGGAAAGCAACCGACCTATGAGTAAGAAGATCCCATATACGATTCTAAATCGGATACATCAAGGGATCCTACCCCATGTGCTATGTCATTTGCAGCAGCTCATATCCACCATAACCTCAAGGATCCCATCTCATATATGCAATAATATCCTTGCAGTCTCTCGGTCATGCACCGTTTTCCTTATACTGCATGGCATGAGTGAACTAGAACTTTCCAGTGAATTGAAGACCATCCTAAGGCTATGAATGATGTGTCATTGTCTGACATCCTCCCTGACCACCAGATGCATCATAGCAGCTACTCTCACATGACTCTAAGGGCTCCTTGGTGTCTACAATCAAACTCCACGCTCTCAACAAGGCCTTTCCTTGACCTTTCTTCCCAGCTGTTTCTTCCGTCTTGCCCCGCTCTACCTAGCTCTACTGCAAGGATCAACCTTTTCCTCCTAACTAAATGAACCAGGTAGCATGCAAGCCTTGTTTGAGCATCTCTTGATCCAAGTGCAAGAAGGATGTCTGAGACATGGAATCATATCATGATCCACTCCTCACTGACCCTCTCTCTAATCTGCTAGATGTAAGCATAAGATGTTACGTTTTCCCATCGCTCTGCATCCACCCTAGCCTCACTAGCTACAATATCAGCAGGTCATGGAGACAAGCCTAGCTCATTGAGCTCTAGCTCCCACTACCGGCCCTCAAGCCAACCAATCATCAAATCCTCATCGTCCCAGACAAAATCTTTATGGAGTGGATCATTATACTTTAGCTCCACTTCCTCCTCAATGCTCCACATAGATGAGATCATTGAGGCATTTTTGCTTGAGATAGTCCCTCTATTTGAAGTGAATCATGATGGACCAGTCGTGCTCACAACCACTGGAGGACATGGTCTGTGAGAGGATCCAAATAGCAAGCCGCCTAAAGTTTCAAGCTAACCCCCTGAAATGAAACCACCACTTGATTGCAAAAGGCATTGAACAAAATTACATATAAGATGGTGGAAATCATAAAATGTCAACCTATCAACTAATAGCTATTGTTCATATGTAATATACCTACATTAATCATGATGCTGCCCTCATTAAGCATAGCTTCTCATTCATCGAAGCTATGGAAGCCCTTCCTAAATAGTTGTCTATGCAAAAGAGACATGGCACACAACATTATAATACATTGAATAAATTGTTAATGATTGAAGACAAACCCACCTAAATTAACTAACTTCCTCAAGATGCTACGCCATAACATCTAGATCAAGCTCCATCTTGTATATGATACCATACAGGGCAGACAAAAGTTTGTTGTCAATTGCAATACCAAGGATGTTATACTGGACTATGGGTTCAAGTAGCAAGATACCAACATAATGACAATTGTTTAGTACAACATGACCAACTAGAAGACTAGACAATGAACAACCATTTTAATATATATTCTTACGTGCTAGATGCAACTCCCTATCCATTTGATAGTCTCACCTCTATTCAATGATGTCTATATACTCATAATCATAAGCATTCATTGGATCTGTCTGCCTGATATATTCCTTGGCAACCATCATCATATGATAAAGGAAGCTCATCTACAAGTACCTCTCACGACCCACGTCCCGATGCACGGCATATAAAGGCTTGATAGCCTTCACAATCCTCTCAACCCACTTCCAAAACTGCTAGCTCATCACCAAGCCCTCCCTTGCATATCTACTCTCCTACCACTTGGTACTAACAAACATCTAACGCAGACTTATCTTCTACTCAAGAAGGCTATCAAGTGCAAATAATTAGTGGCAAACCCTGTAACATCTGACCTCAATATTTCTCCCACAGTAAACTTCCTTGCCATAACCATGACCCATGTGTGATTGTAGATAGACCTAATGATGGACTGAGCCATCTCCACAATCTACCTGATCTTGTGAATCTTCTCGATGTCCATCAGTACGAGGTCGATGTAGTGTACAGCACATGATATTTAGAAAATGTGAGTAGCATCTCCATCAATGTCACAGGCAGCATTATACTATGGCTTATTATCAGTACGTACATGACATTTTGCTCTTCCACTTGATCTATGACATCTTCCATTAGTTTGAGAATGCACCGTATATTGTGTACTTTATTTGAAGCATCAATTAACTTATGAAAAAAGATTTTATATCACAATAAGTCAGGAAGTTGATGATGCTTCATCTGTTGGAACTCATCCACCCATCATACATCACCATCAATCCATAGGTACCCCACCTGCTCCAACATGGTGCCATCCAGTTCTGAAGATCCTCCTTGTTGTCAAAGAGCTCACCATAGATATCTTTTGGTCCTGCAAGATCCACACCTTATCCTGCTCTCTGCATCAAGGTGATCACAGATCAGTAGTATGTATTGCCTACCGCATCCGCTGGAATGTAGTAGAAATGGAACCAGGATGCAATAGCTCTCCGCATATCTTCTTCTTATCCTTACCAACATGGTACCAATATTTTGCTAAGTCACATCCCCACTAAAGAAGGCATGTGGATCAAAAGTGTGGATGGTGCTCCGTGGTGGTTATCTCCCTGGAGGATTTCTTGCGGCCCCTGATGCCAAACACTCCCAAGTCCCAATACCTCCCACATCTACTAACAATCTTCCTGATTAAGAAGGCCCTCCTAAACTTTGGCCCTACCAAGTCGGCCCTGGAACCAAAGCTTGACTTATACTGTAAGGGTCCGAATCAAGCCCTCTGCCTAGCGACCTCATCCTGCTGCCACTAATCATCCAGACTCATCTAGATGATAGCCTCGATCTGTACCTCATCATCTAGAATAAAATCCTCCTGACATCCTAAAGTGATAGGAAAGTGGTCCTACTACTCGACGATCCACCTCCACTCTCTTCTGGGCAGCCCTCTCCTTCAATGCTTTAGAATCATTGAAGTACTTCATCAGTTGTCGGACCTCTTGAGGGCAGTTCCAGTATATTAATACATCGAGATAACCACCCGCAAGATGTTGCTTCAACCAAGCTATGCCATCCCCTCTGAACTCAATGTCGTACCACTTGCACCTTTAATGGTGCCGCTCTGAGAGCATGACATTATGATCCCAGCCAACATCATGCTCCAACTTGTCCCTAGATGGATCCATTCCTAACAGAACTAAAACATATCAAATATTTTATTTTAGCTAATGTTTAGATAATTAACAGCATGTAGTACTAAATTCTTAAAATTTTCACCTAATTAAATAATTTTAATTATTTTTAAGTAATTCAATATTTAACTAAAAATATCTAGATATTCTATTTTAATTAAAAAAAAGCAAAACCATAATAGGATGCTACATTTATTATTATCTCAGCGTATCGTTATTTACTTATTTTTTCAAAAATAATGAAATTTCAATATGCAATGAAAAATATATTTTCTATTTCACAAGTTATCTATAAAAGTACTATTTTTATAATTTTTGTATTGTTTTATTTTAATTAAATCTTTGATTAAAAAATATAATTATTAAATATATATATAATTTAAAATTATTTTGAGCTTCCATATAGAATCCTGTCCTAGATGCTATATATATTTTTTTGGGCATGCATGGAAGGCCACTTAATTAAAATTTGGGCCTATGTCACTACTCACGTGATTATGCCCCAACTTGAATAAATAACATGAATTTTTATCGAGAGTAGAATTCATAACCCCGAAGATTTTGCAGTGATTTTTTAAATTTTTATTCCAAAATATTTTGATTTAAAAATTACAGATTCAATATAAAAACTATGATCTTGGAGTCATAGTGTATATCTTCCCTGGATCCACAACATATTGTTAAATGAAACCAAAATACAAATATGTAATATGACCTCCCCTATTTTTCAATTTACAGACAATTCTTAACCTCAAAATAAGAAAAAAAATATGTAAAACCAAGTGAGAAGAAGCTGCATTACCTGATTTCAGCAAGATCCCAGGCTGAAATCCACTAAGATGGCTTAGATTTGGGCTATTTCAATTTTCTTAGAAAAAGATTGTGTGCAAGGCAAGATGGGGGTGCTGCAGGGGGGGGGTTGCTGAGAACCTCTCATTGGGGTTCTCGGTGGCCTCTATTATTGACCCCTTACTTCATTGGCAAGAGGGGGTTGTCATGCATGCGGCATGCGATGAGGATGCACACCAGACATGCGCAGGAGGCGAATGTGGGCGAATTGGTTCAATACCATGTCCGAACCAGTGCAAACCATCCTGTTATTGGTACCGCTCCGAACCAACCGATTCAAAGCGGTTCGATGGACTTTCCGATTCGAGAGGCCAAATCGGAATCAAAGGCCAAATCGTCCCGGTTTGGCCCCAAAATGGTTTAGTATGCCCCATACCACCTGGTTGGGACGGCACGACATATCTTACCATGAATACTTAAGGCTATGTGTGTCTAGTTTTATATCAAGTTTTGTTAATTGTTGCTATCACATGCATGCATGTTTACCTTGGTGCACTTGAATGTACACATGACAAATTGCAGCATTTTACGGCTTCCGACATATTAATTTAAACTTCCATCCATAAATGGGTAAAGTATAGTCTTTTTGATTTTTTTTAAATCTTGGTGATTTAGATTACCTACCAAGCTCCATCTCTTCTATTATGAAGACTTCATTATGCAACATCAGGCTCATTCAGAAAGGTTTGCTGGAATCACAAAGAATACCTTGATCTTTTTGTAGACAAACAAACCTTAGTTTCTTTCAAGATATTGGCCCAATAAGCTCATTCCAAGTGGCCCAGTAACATATTGTATGGCCTGCTGTTTTAGTCAAAAGCATATGACTAAGTTGTTTTTTGTACTCTGCAACAACCTTAAGTGATGAACTGAAAATGTACTGAATAAATGTTCTTTCTGCAGCATCAATATTGATGACTTAAGACTCATGATTTACCACATATATGCCAATGACCAATTCTTTCTTCCTTTTTTTGGCCTACTTTACCAGAATATTTCAGCAAAATTATCAAATTCACATCACCATGATGGAACAAACATCTTGTAAAACATGTCACAGCAAAAGAAGCTTACCGATAATCAAGATGTTCACGATGGCCTTCCAAATATGGGTCAACTTCATAAATTCTTTGTCCACCACCAGGTGGAGGAATAAATCTTGATTTCTCTTCAACTTTTTCAATAGTTTGATTGGCTTGAGAATGTACAGACTGTTTAGCAGCTTCATTCATGATTTCATCATCCATGACTTCTGAAGACATGGGTGTTTGCCCAGCTTCTACCTTACCATCATCTTTAATGGATAGACCTGTTGATTCTTGTAATACCTACCGAAAGAATCACATGTAGATCACTCATAAAAAAGGACATAGTCAGGATGCAGACTTGCATGAAATCATAAATGGAAGTTTGACAGGCAAATATTTTCAAAGAGTTTTGAGGGGCAAGAAGAGTGACATCAAAACATTAAGAAGAAACAAAGTGATATCTGAATCAGCTTCCCTGAAAATATGGTGAGCAAAACCTGCTTTGGTGACCAAAGCATATGGAGAAGTACATTTGCCTGATTAAAAACTGGATGAAGAAAACAGATGTTATCTTTTTAATTCCTTGTCATCCTTTCAATAATCAATACCATACATCAAAAAAAGAGAGGAGGTCGGAGCTAGGTGGAGGTGGGATGGCAGGTTTTGGGGAGGAAGTGCTAAGATTTGAAGATAAAATACAATTCAGGGTTCGCAATAAACCAAATGAGGCCTAAATAGGCTAAAGATCCACATGGAAGCAAAAATTTACAGGCAAAATTAATCAAGGAACTTATAAGAACTTAGTAGATTCTTTAAAAAAGATTGTAAACATCACTTTCTCTTCCATTTTCCTTATTGAGCTCGGACAATAATAGGAAATACACTAAATAACATTGCAAGACCATGTAAAATAAAGGAATTTTCCTATCCTATAAACACCTGCAGGTCATCAGGAGAAACTTCAGGGTTCCCAATTGAATCTGTAGAAGATGACAAGCCATCACTTTCGCCACCTGGAAGCAGCACCTTTCCAGATGCAGCAACAGTTGTGGATGCAGAATCAGGTTCATAAGAAGAATTTCCAGCAAGTAGTTCCCTAAAAAGAAATCTAGTAAGCATTACACTAACAGGAATACATATGTGTTAAAGGAAGAAGACGAAATAGAGAACACACCAAAGCAAATTACTTCTACTCTTCTACCACACTTCTATAGCTAATGTGTCGTCTTCAATCTTTACTAAAATGTTATCTTTCATCTGAAGTTGATTCCATAACCATGACCCAGTCTCATCCCTTACATCCACATGAGGCAAGTTCTTAAGTTTAAAGTGCATTCCTGAGCATTAGCATAAGATTGTTCATTCCCCCTATTTTCTCTTTTCCTAAAGCCTCTCTCTTATATACCTTTATCTCAGGGGTTTTCCCTCATAATGCCAACTGGAGCGTCAATGCTTCCCAAAACTTCTATGCTACAGGGTTCTACACAACTTGAGCAAAAATAGTTTTACTTGATTTTGAGAGCTTGAACACATGATAACACTAGAATTTATTGGTTACTATTCAACTTCATAGTTATATATGTTCCCAATAATCGCTGTTCACA
This sequence comes from Elaeis oleifera, assembly GCA_000441515.1. Classification (NCBI taxonomy): domain Eukaryota; kingdom Viridiplantae; phylum Streptophyta; class Magnoliopsida; order Arecales; family Arecaceae; genus Elaeis; species Elaeis oleifera. Next base: position 316,525 of record KE505153.1, on the reverse strand, counting down.
AATTTTGCATCACAGAGTAATCTAACCTTCAGAATCATCAGTATTTTCAGATCATTTTTTGTAATCTAAGTAATGCATCTCCAAGTGGTCTCCCTACTTTTCTCCATCCAAATATACAAAATTAGCATGTCATAGTCACGAGGAAAACTTTCAATCATTTCCAAAGCATTCCTCAAGCGTTAATACACCAAGTCCAGTGTCCCTAAAGAAACTAGCACTCCAAAATGTTGCCCAGATATAAAGAACTCCATGCTCCCTGCTCCAATCTCATGACCATTTCCTAATTTCCAGATTCTTAAAACCACATAATGCCTAGTGTAAAGCCAACAAGAAGAACCTATTGAAATGTCATTATGTACCTAACGATCTGAATATGCTATCTATAAGAGAACAATGCCTATGATTTGGCAGCTCCACTTCCCACTCACCCCTTTCTTCCAAACACTATCTTCATATCATATGTACCATGCTCACAACTGATAGACTCTCCCATTTCATGATTTTTGACATGAAATGGATTAAATAGTGGCTAAAGGCAACCAAAAGACAGATCATGTGAACTCTTCTGTTGAAGAGCTAAACTGACAAAAAGGCCATAGCTCCACTGAACAGGTTTTGTCAAGCTAGAAAGCTTATTGATATGCTAGATGTTGTCATGGGATGCATGGTTACCGTTCATCATGCAAGTGCCAAACATGATTGTGTCAGAAGTACACCCTCAATTTTTCAAGCATCTTGGAAAACATTAACGTCTATAAGGATTCTTTTCTAAAGCATGAATGTATCTATTATCAGGCCACCAACATAAATATCCTCAAACTCTTTGAGCAAATACATAAAGAAAAAGGCTTGCACACATCAATACCCACAACTATTCAAATCCCTTTGTCTTGGTTATTTGCATAATATAATTTCAGTCAAGCTCATATCTTGTCTCCTTGCTTGGTTAGGTAAAGTCAATTTGTATTCCCGTGGTATCGTCGTAGTCAGGAATAGGGGCTTTGAGAAATCAAAATATACATCTCCACAAGATGCAAAACCCGTCAATCTCCAAGTTCAAGGAACCCTCTATTTAATGCAAAGCTTACAAGTGAAAACATTGTACAATTTTGTTCTATTTTCTCCTCAGCTCCGGCTCCAAAGGGACACGTTTTCTAGGTCCAGACCTAATAATAACCTAGTATCCCCATACACTAACACCCACTCCTTCCTCGATGTCACAAACGAACCTCCTTAACAAAAACACAAGAACAGCTCAATCAAAAAAAGAGATCACAGGTTACATTTTTCCATGTCGTTTTTCTTTCTTTTACTCCGATTTATAATCTCAAAGTATCTTAACACCATACACAAAGAAAACTTAAATTCAAACAGATGGCATAGCATAGCACATAAAACATACATGTATGGGTATCTTCTCCTTAAATTTGCGCCCCCTCCCCACAAAGAGAAAGAGATATTTTGATATATGTACAACACATCAACATCCCATAATTAGAAGAAACTGAACAAAAGAACATTAGAACAATTGGCAAGGTCCAAGAAAGTGAACACAGATCACAGGGCAGCGTATAAAAAATATTAGCAAGTTGAAAGAACAGGAGAAGAATCGAACCAGAGTACAAGAAACAGGTAACAGTAAAGGTTTGACCATCCAAAAAGCAAAACAAGTACGCACTACCTCAGATTTCCGAACAGAAGCATCAAACCGATATCCAAGAAACTCCAGCAGAACAGAGTCAAGAACATGACAACAAACAAGGTCCGGACGAGGAAAGCATAAAGAGCTTACAAGGGGAAGAGTCCTTCTTCAAGAAGGCGAGAGATGCATTTCCGCCATTCTTGCGATCGCCACGCATCACAGAGCGAAGTGATAGCCCCGGAGCTTGCGCAGCGGTGAAGCGAATCCCCGCGAACGCGAAGGCCATCGATCAAGAATCAGGATCGAGTTCTAGGGCTCCAACAATATATCTCCAGGGTTTCTGCAACGAGAAGAAGACGGAGTTCCGGTTCTTGCTGCAGATCCAAGTGGAATGGCATTTAAGAGTGAAGGGGGGAGGCAGAGGGCGTGACGGATCCCAAGAGGAGCGCCTTGGCTCTCTCTCGAACGATTCACTGTGGCGTTGCTACGTGTGCGGCGGGGGGTTGCATGGAGATAGGAGTGGGGCCCAGCACAGCTGTCCCCTTGTAACGGAGCGGGCGATCAGAAAGGAGGAGAGGAGATCAGGACCGAAAGGCGTTGGGAAAGGCGGTTTACTTTTACTTTTAAAAAGCCACCTGAAACGGGTGTTAGTGTTAATAATAACAATAGAGATTCCGGGATTTTAGTGCACCAATCGTAGGCTATCCGATCAGAAAACGAATTTCTTCAACTTACACAGTGAATCCGAGTTCATTCCTCGAGTCGGAGCACGAAATCGTATGATCTGACATCAAATAACTACAATTGCGATCGTTCAGATTTCTTTTTATAGTTTCATTTAAGTTAAAATTAGACGCTTGCGTGCCAAAACTGAACATGTAAAATCATTCGTTAATAGATTGATGAAGTGATAGATCCGATCCAGCCTATTTGTGTCCTCTAACGTGTTAATTATTGTTTATTAAGGAGAACCAATACGGAGTTTTGCTTTGAATTCCTTTCCATAATCACCTGATATGGAAACTTATTCTCGTTTTTTTTTTTTTTTTAATGCAGATGATCATTTGATACTGTAAAAATGAGGAATTGTATGTGAGATAGTCCTGACAAATGGAAGATGAACGAAATTTGTTGCTAAACACATTCACACTGTGTTTGATACTGCAAAAAAATTGTTACAATGCATATATCTTTGATTTCACCTGCTGGTCATCCACCAGATATTCTAATCACAAGCTGGCATTCGAGAAATGGATTTCACTTAAAGCCGATCTGTTTAACAAACAACGGAAATGAGATAAGCCTGTACGAACTAAAAAGGCAGTGCCTGTTTTATTACTAAAAAGAAAACTCACGAGTAAAGAAAATGGGCCGCTGAGGCGAAGTTTAAAAGATAATGCGTACAACCTAATTTGGACTCCATGAAACGGAATATTCCCACCAGCAAACCTTAACGGGGAGCACTTTCCTCCGCATTGATCCACACCCTTATCAGAGCTAAAATTCAATGTATCAGTTCTATCTCATTAAAATCCAAGCAGCAATTGCTAAACAGTCGTAGCCACACAAGTAGGCCGACATGATCGAAGCCCGCACCACTGTGCCTCAGAACCATCCCCATCAATCGTCGGCATCCCTGACAAGTATCCAAGCTGTTCCTTGGCTCGTCCATGGCCTCTAATCAGCACCGGTCTCTGCTAGGTCCGCTCCTTTAAAGACAGCGACGATAGACCGTCACTTTATACTTTTTTTTTTTTTGACAAATATGGATCGAATTGACCGTTTAAGCACTAGCTATTCCGGAAGAAAAGATCATGACACCGCAAGGAACAAAAGATGGCCTGGCCGAAAGCAATAGCCGCGGGTGAGGTAAGGTGTCAAATAGATTTTTTTCTTTTTTTTTAAGAAAGGGAGACTAATGGCTTAAGAACCATTAGTCACCGAAGTTTTATCCATTGGAGAAATAATTACAAGAAAAGGAGAGAAGCAAAAGGTACAGAGTCTCAGGTAAGATAACAAAGCAAAAAACAGGAAAATAATGGAGAAATCCCGCTTTTTAAATATCAGAATGTCCATGTCAAAACAAGGCAGCCTTCAAGTCCGTAAGATAATCGACGAGAAAGATTCAGTGGAGTAACATCAGCTTAAAACTTCCGAACAAACACAGTATCATCAGTAGAGACATCAAAAATCAGCAACAACAGGCATATGGTGACCAATACAAAGCCAGCAAAACTTTCGATTGATGCCAGATAGCAACAGCGTCCTCCAAGTTGAAGTACAAAGCGAAAACAAACAGCAAAAGGAAAAGAATGATGACTACTATAGCTCTCATCTTCTTCTCCCCTGTCCGCATTAATTTCAACCAAACAAACCTTCATCAGTAAAATAAGGATTCTACAGCTGCTCATCATTCATCATCGAACAAAATTGTAATGCCACCCAATTTTATCAAATCAAGAAATGATTATATATATGATTCCGATAAGTAGTAACAGAAAACCTTTCTAAACAGGGTGAAGAGGATAGCTAATGCAGATTGACAATTGTATAAGCAATTGGAAAATCCAAGCTTTCCCAGCACTATTAGAGAACACAGCTAAGGCCTCGATGGTGCAGATGATTAATACCGTCAAGGCTTTAAAGGTGGGGCAGAAGACCACCACCAACAGCTGACAGACCACACGTGAATGGGACATGGACGGACCACTGCGAAGCTTTTGCTTAAAGTTGCTGAAGCATGGATGGACCATCAGTGCTTTATTTGCTGCCTCACTGAGAATAGATGCTTGAAGTCCTATCTGAAGACTAAAACCCTCATTGAATAAACAAAGTAGAATGATTTCGACAGCAGCATCCCTCTTGTCCTCATGCTTTGGAACTTATGAAGCAGGCTTGAGATCATAAGCGAAATTGTTGCTTTTTTAAGTGTAACATACTTGTGGACCTGATACTCGATTCCACTAACACAGCTGCCATCTTGTCTTATATTTGGTGCTCGGTACACATGGAAGTGATTCATTTCTCTCAGAGTAACAAGGATAGGCTATGGTGAACCCGGTAACCTGCTTGCGATAAATTTAGTGCAGGGCTGTAATTTTATCTGCAATCATCTTGTTAAGGAATATTACAGCAGCAACTGGTAAGTCTTCTAGGTCACCACATTCGTTAATTAATGCTGAACCGAAGGCCAATATTAAAAAGATATACAAACCTCTTATCTATTGTCAATTTGAACTATGAGATACAAGAAGATTAGCTACTCAGACATTCTCACGATATCAGAGAGACATCAGAATATCAAATTTCAATGCATAATTTCATAAGCTTAAAGAAATATCAAAGTACTGTAGTAATATAGCCACGCCTCTTACATCATCACTTTAATTTTCTTTTTAAATTAAAAAAAAAAGAAGAAAAAGAAGCAGCTAACCCAAGCCCTTCTCTACCAAAGCATGTGAAAGGAACGCAAGAGACTCATCCATAGGTTGGAAGACTAACACATTTATATGCATATTTATTAAGGAAGCTTTTGGGATGAATAGGAATTTGGGAATGTCCACAAGTCAAGCTGGACCAGATAACATCTGAAATCATAGACACATCACCCATACAGAGGATAATTAAATGAAGATTTCTATAACCACGACTAAAATAGGCCTGTCAATTTTTCAGATAAATTAACAAACCAATCAATCATGTTAGCCAGCAAGAAATTTTCTGAACCGTGCATCTCTCTGAGGTCGACTAGTCCCAAACATCAATATTTTATGCACAGTATTCAACCAATGGTTCCATAAAAAATAAGTGATCAATTTCTTTCAAGTTCTTCCACATAGCAAACTGTAGTTCATGTGATTACAGTTCCATGACAAGTACGTCTCAGAATATAAGAAAATTGTGAAGAATGATATCTTAGGAAAGTTGAGCAAAAGTAAAACTGTACAGGATGTCAAAATAGATGGAACAGATATAATAAATTTGATTGTGAAAAGAAGTCCTCCGAGAAATTTTTTAAAGAAAAATAATTCACAATGTCATGGACTTCGCCGTACAAAATATCAAACCATATCCTCGAAAGGTATACTAGGGTTGAGAATACGACTGCATGAAAATCACCAACTATGATGTTCCGTGGGTCCTTGGTCATCGGTACAGTATCATAACTCAAGCTTTGCTTCACTGGTGCCGAATGCTGAATGGAAGATCAATTCTTGTTCACCACGGTCAAAGTTTGACATCGTGCCTCAAATTACTAGACCCTGCATCTTGCTCACCATTGGATGGGACCTCAATCCCATTGGATGGATAAACGATCATATTTTGTTGTTTCTTCCTAAAACCTTGTCCCGCACATGTGAGACCATTCTCCTCCATTACTTGGCTGAACATTGAAACAAGAAAATATTAGAAATCATCTCATGACAAGGAGGTGTATCTTCACCTTTTGTTAGGTAAGAACATGACACAGCATTCTGAAAGCGAACTAATTCCCTATCACTCTTGCTTATCCATCATTACCTGAAGAAGTTCCCTAAAGGGGTTTTATCAGAAAAAGAACAGGAAGTCTAACGTGCAGATCAACTTTATGAAATGCCAAGATAAGACACCATCAAAATATATAAGACGGGATGATTAGAAGAAAACATCAAGAATGAGGATTCCACCACCGGTATGAAATTTGAGGAATAAACTTTGAGGAACACATGTTCTGCTTGTTAATACATCCTAATATCTATTGCCCACAGATTCCTTGGGGAAGATCTGACATGCAAATCCAAATCCCTCTGCCATCTCTGAAGTTGCAGGGTATGCATAGCCTGTCACGCCCCGAACCCAACAGCCGGTTCGGATACGTGACAGAATGGTATCAGAGCTTAGGTTATGATCATTTGGAAACTAGGATATAAGTGATTAGAATATGAGAGAGTAATATCAGAGCTTAGGTTTAAGATCACTAAGATTATGAAATGGTATCAAAATTTTATGTATGATCAATAGGATGTGATAGAGCGATATTAAAGAATATGATTTATGTGGTATCAAAACTTTAAGATCACTAGAGATTGTGACATAAGTGATATCAAAACTTTGGGATTATAATCAATAGAGTATAATATATAACATCAGAGCTTAAGGTTATGATCATTAAGAATGTGATAGAATGATATTAGAGTTTAGATTATGATCACTAGAGGATATGATTTAAGTGGTATTTGAGCTTAAGGTTATAATTATTCGGGATTATGACTTTAGTGATATTTGAACTTGAGGCTATGATCATGAGGAACATGATAGATATAAAAGAAAGATTCAATATTTGGATTTCGAATCAATAGATACTATGATGAAGTTTATGCATAAGTGGTATACGATGTCTATAATAGAATTGACGAGTTATATCTTGGATTCAATTAGTAGGGTTGACCTAAGTATGAGAAGTGTTAATCCTGAAATGAAGAGGGAGATATTGATGTATTGATGTATTGTGATGAGTATACTCGATGATTTTTGAATGTGAAACTTATATAGGTGAAGATCATGATAACTTTCTTAATTTCAATGATAATTGTCTGAGCATTATAAATTTTGGATTTATCAAAAGAAGTTAATTAGGGTATGGTCTAAGAAGAAATTGTATCATATGAGAGAAAATATTTTGAGTATTGAACCTATAAGAGGTCATATATGAAACTCAATTTTAGATGAAAATATATTTAGATCTTATTATGAGAATATAAGATATACGTCTTAGTGAAATCTTTGGTTATTCAAAATATTATATTTGGATCTGATTTCTTGATCTTTCAAGTTGCATTGAATTTCAAGTCAAAAGTTGGCTTTTCTAAGTGGATCAAAAGTATTTTGATATTGTTGTTAAATTGAAGAAAAAATTTATTTGTTAGAGTATGATATATAGGTTATGATGAAATTTTAATAATTTATATTTCCATCTTTGGATTAGATTCTTATTTTTTTATGATTATTAAAGATTGTGGACTACAATTCAAGTCAGAATTCGGATTTCTAAGCTGATCTAAGATATCTTGTTATTGTTAAATTTTGAATGACTTATATAAGGGACAAGAGTTTGTATGGATTTATCTATTGATGCTAAAGGTTGTGATAAAGGGAGCTTTACAAGAAATAACCAAGTTGATTCTACTTACAAAGATGTTGACTTGAGTTCTTCTAGCTTCTTCAAGTTGGAGTTAATTCTTTTACAAAAAAAATTGGTTTGAAAATTGTCTAAATGACTGTAAGGTAAATCTAAGGTTAACTCCAATTGATTCTAGATATGTTGGATTCTTGAAGAGTGATGAAATTTATGCAATAATTTCAAACATGGAAAGTGGATTAAGATTTAATTTTGATGTGCTATACCCAAGGGATAGTAAGATAAAGAAACTTAAAGTTTGTTCTAAATTTTATATGAAATTTGAAAGTTGGATCTACCTTTGATTGATCTAACATACAAGGATATTTTTATCTTTGATAGACTTATATAATTTGATAAGTTAAGATCAGAGTGCGCAGCAAAAGTGTGGTGATTTAAATTGATTAGAAATATTAATTCTTTAAATCAAAAGATATTATGAAATACATTAGTTACAAATAAGGAAGGATTTATGGATAATGAAAAGATGCTACAGATTTTGACCTAATCTGATCTTAGCCAGGCAATTTTTGTCAGTAAATTATTTCATTGCAGATAATGCCAAAAAAAATTCTAGACATCTCAAGCTTATTGTTAACAGCTTGATAGTTCTTTTATTAGTTCAAACTTAGAATGTCTTGACACATATTTTATTTTCAAAATTTAACATTGTTGCTCGAACTGACATAGAAGGTTGAGATTTTCTTAAGATGAAAGTCTACCTATTAAATTGTTGGAAGGTCAAGAGAAGAAGAAATTGATGATTATGAAGAGTGTCCAATGTTTGGCCTTTCTTTATTTCTATCATAGCTAGTCCGAGATAATTATAAATTTCGAGTGGAATGTATTGGACAAATAACTGTGGTATGTTAATACAAGATCAAAATATTACTGTTCTTCGAAAAAAAAATTGAGAAATTAATATAAAAAAAATAAATTTGAGATTTTATATAATTTTGTTAAATCAAGATCATGAGAAATAAATAATATGTAAGACATTATCGGAAACGTGAGAATGACATAATAAGTGTATATTTTTAAGTATGTATCTCAACAACATAACTTAATTTCGAGGACGAAATTATTTTAAGTGGGGGAGAATGTAATAACCCAGTCTATTGGGCCCTGGATCAAGCCCATCTATATTTAGGTCCACTAGCCCTCCTAAAAAAAAAGAAACGAGAAGACTCCTAACGGGAGTCTTCTTCTTCCTCCTCTTGCCAACTAGAATAAGGACTCCTAGGGCCACTAGGAACTCTAGAAAGGCCTCTATAAAATCCTCCTTCCCTCCTCCATGGCTAGCCACGACGAGCACCGGATTTCTCTTCTTATTTTTCTCGAATTTTTCCATTGAAGCTACGGATATTCTCATCATGTTCGTCTCAAATTCTCGCAGGAGACCTCACCGGAGTCGGAGGTAAGCCCCGGCCCTCTTTCCTCTCTTCCTTCCCCTCCTTCCCATGGCTTTGTCCACCCTCGTCGGCCGTCGGGCTCGTCGGAAAACCCACAAAACCATAAGGCCCTGTTTTGCTTTATTCGGTCGGGCCATCTTCCTCTCTTTTCCGACCACCGACGTTGTCGTCTGCGGCGTCTCACCCGTAGAATAAGACTTCATCTCTTTATCCCTCTTTCCTAAGGGTCTTAGCTGTCGGTGACCGGCCAATGACCAGAAATAAAGAAAACGACGGTACCTTATTTTTCGATTTTCTTGATTTCTTGTCGGCTGAATCTTACCGCCGGCCATCCCTTGCCTCACCACCGTCGATCGTCACTGTCGAATATCCGACCAAGCCGCCGCCCTCGCTAGAGCCAAGCCACCGAGTTCTCCTTGGTCCATCCTCTGTTCGGTCGGAAGAGAAAGAAGAAAGAAAAGAAGAAAAAGAAGA
>KE505153.1:282512-304899 GCA_000441515.1 Elaeis oleifera | reverse complement strand
TTCTTTCTTTTCTTTCTTTTTTTTTTTTTCTTCTTCTTCTTCCTTTCTTTCTCTTTTCTTCTTTCTCTTCCTGGCCGAACAGAGGATGGACCAAGGGAACTCGGTGGCTTGGCTCCGACGAGGGGCGATGGTTTGGCCGGATGTCCGACAGTGACGATCGACGGTCGGATGTCCGGCAGTGACGGTCGACGGCGGTGAGGCAAGGGATGGTCGGAGGCAAGAGATGGTTGGCGGCAAGGTTCGGCAGGTAAAAATTAAGAAAAATCGAAAAAACAGGGTACCGTCATTTTTTTAATTTTCTGATCATTGGCTGATCACCGACGGCCAAGACCCTCAGAAAAGAGGGATAGAGAGATGAAGTCCTATCCTACGGGTGAGACGCCGCAGACGACGGCGCCGGTGGTCGAAAAAGAGAGGAAGATGGCCCGACCGAACAAAGTAAAACAGGGCTTTATAGTTTTGTGAGTTTCCCGATGAATCCGACGGCCGGCGAGGGTGGACAAAGTCATGGGAAGGAGGGGAAGGAAGAGAGGAAGGAGGGCCGGGGTTTACCTCCGACTCCGATGAGGTCTCCTGCGAGAATTTGAGACAAACATGATGAGGACATCCGCAGCTTCAACGAAAAATTCGAGAAAATAAGAAGAGAAATCCGGTGCTCATCGTGGCTAGCCATGGAGGAGGGAAGGGGGATTTTATAAAGGCCTTTCTAGGGTTCCTAGTGGCCGTAGAAGTCCTTATTCTAGTCGGCAAGAGGAGGAAGAAGAAGACTCCCAACGGGAGTCTTCTCGTTTCATTTTTTTTTTGTAGACGGGCTTAGTGGACCTAAATCTAGATGGGCTTGATCCAGGGCCAATAGGTTGGGTTATTACATAGCCTGCAAAGCTTCCTGCAGGCTCTTTACAGCACCATCGTAGTTGCCAAAATGGATGAACCAAATTCTTTGTTGTCAGTGGAGACGACCTGAATGTATTCTTCTGCAGAATTCAGTTTGCTTACTGAAGGATTGGCTGATGCAAAGAATTACCCCGGTTATTTCCAAGAAGAAGACATTAAAAGGTGCACAAGTTGACATTTTTCCTTGGTCACACATACAACACCACAACAAAGAAAATAATATAATTAGCAAAATCGTTATTAATTATACTCGTAAAAGACCAAGAATCAGCCCTTCCTAAGCCTTTCTGTCATTCACCTAGGAGCACTGCTACCATTCAGTTTATGACTATCCTATCATCTACAACAAAAGTTAATAACAAATCCAATCTCAAAAAAGGTTCTAGTAGTTTTTTACTAGTTACATGCATGTCAGATTTTGATTGGTTAGGACGTGGGGCATTTACCGTAATCGAAATTTGCCGCATATTCCTGTTGCAGAAATTTGCCACTCTATGTACAAGAAATTATTGATTAGAACAGTATTGATTTGTTATTGGATGATGTAAGATACACGTGATAGGCTTATTCTAATCAATAATTTCTCCTCATGTACCAAGGTCCAAGGATCGGTGCCGTGGTTTGAAAGGGTATTTGGATAGGAGAAATGGCTGTTTAGATCCCAGAAGGAAATCATAGATGAATCTGAGGATGTAGAAAGGTAATTAGCGCATCTGAGTTCAAATCCTTTTGAGCCGGAACATTAGTGAAGCCAATTGAAAATTTTGGATCGACTTCACCCTTGAATCTGTCTTTGCAATCCATCGAGATATCTTGACAGATAGGGAAAGAGGCGTTAGATAGGAAGGAGAACATTCGGAATATTGAAATAGCGATTTGGGGATGAAGAAATAGTAAGCTATCATCCTCCAGTTTATTTTATTGAGCCTATATTTTGTTGTACAACCCGTATTATAATGCTTGAAGTACCAGTGCCCTGTAGGAATCTGAAAATATGGCACCTTAATTCCCTTTTTTCTAAGTGATTGTGAAAGCCCAAAAGGTGTTCTTATAATTTCCGGTACAGCCAAATTCTTCTTTCTCTAACGTACACCTTTATATAGCATCATGTGTCTCAACAGCCCCGGATTCCCATCGGAGCAGTTGCACCCTACTGTTTCTTACAAAACTGAGGATGGGGTAAAGCTTTGGGGAATATCTGTTGTCTGTGAGCCCCAGACCCTGTTTTGCATTTGTCCCACGCTATATTCTTTCTTTCACCATTGTTGTCCGCAGTTCGGTGCTATTCCACTCTAAACAATAGTTTCCTCATGCACTGGCTTGAATGTCTCCACCGTCTGAAACTCAAATGTGCATCTCTGTGACTTGCAGCGACTAATTTTCACAGTGCTGACAGAACACCTCTCAGCATGCTGCAATCAGGAAAATAAGGAAAGCATCTTTGGTATAAGCAATGAAATTTATGGTTATTTTGATATCCATTATGAATTTACTCACACTTGGGCTGACAAAACCTCCTTCACAAGCATCGCAGAGATCCAATGCAACCTTCCGGAGCACAGGCAACTGTAATTGACAGAGGCAGCTCAATGTCTTGTCAAACTTAACCCACGGTAGGAAGGAAAATAGAAGAAAAATGAAGGTGTACCTCTAAAGCAGCATCACATATGAAGTTCCTTCCAATACCTCGCCCCTACAATCCGATTACAAAAAAATAGTTTAACATAGACTGAAATATTCATCAAGAATAGCGTTACAATTGACATGGGATGATTGAGAATTCCTATATGACTTGTGCCATATGATGCCAATACAAGTTGTACAATAAACAAGGTTGTAAGCATGTAATCGTAACATAACCCTTCAGGACGAAGAAAGACACTTTTTTAATCCATGTGAACCCGCATAAGATCATGTTATTTGCATAAATTTCAAGTTAACAAGGTAGTAAACTTCCATCATATGTGATGCAATCTTCCTTTATGCAACTTCATTCTCACATAATATTTTCAATGTAACCAAAAAAAATCAGAAAAGAATGAAAAGTAGCAACCACACACTCAACAGACCACATGGGAACAAATGCAACAAGGTTCAAAATTGCATCGAGTAGAGATGCATGAAAAAGATAACCTGGAAACAGGTTGTCATTTTCAAATGCAATTAGAATAAAAAGTGTACCGAAGTAGGTTGAGGCATTTTGGAAAATCAGCAACTTTCAAGTGGTGTCAAGCTGTAAAGTTGCTACCCTTTCATGGCAGAGCACTTAGCAAGAGCAAACCATCACACTGGTTTTTAATATGGATAAAAGTTGAGATTGCATCAAATTTTAAACTTTAGTGCTGTGCAAGCCTACACAAAATATAGGCAGTCTAATGGGATATAGGCAGTCTAATGGGCCGAGAGAAATTCATCATGCTGTATCAAGGTAAATATCGATGCTTAGCCTATTCTGACATTTGACTTCTGAATGAAACTGCCTAGCTCGTGAATTTTACAAAAATGTCAATGACTTTAACATTTTTATCTCATCTGAGTTACTTTGCTTGAAATACAGAAAGTTTTTTTTATCCCAGCTGGTTAATTGGAATATAGAAAGTTCTTTAGAGTTTTAAAACTCTCTTAAGCAAGAATCTCAGAATACAATACATAACTATAAATGAAAGTTGCCTCTAAGAGAAATTCATAATTCACATTGCCTCCTAAAGGCATTTATATTCCTTTCACATGACATGAAAATAGCATCTAGGTTGAGAATAAGCATCAGTTGGGCACTCACACTGTGGCATAATAAGAGATCTTCAACAGCTTTGCAATTGAAAAGAAAAGAAACTCCATTAGATGTTATTTTGCCACAGTCCTGATGAATGAAATAAGAACATAATCAAAATGTAACAAACTACATGGGTGCATAAAAAAGTTAGATAAGATGGCCACTACTTGAATATATGATTCTTTACAATACTGCCATTCCAGGGAAAACTTCTCCCTGAAAATTAATAAATTATTCCTACCATTTATTCAGATGACGTAATATATTTCTACTCGTGAGTGATATTTAGTAGAATAACAAGTCGATACAAACGACTCCCAAAAAGCATGGGAGCAACCAAAAATGGTGAATAATGAAAGGATGCCTGAGCAACTAGAGGTGCAAATGAGTCGAGCTACTCGGGCTCGACTCGACTCGGCTACTATCGAGCTGGAGTAGCTCGAATAATTTTTGAGTCGAGCTCAGTGAAATACTCAGCTTGAAAGCTCATGAACCTATTCAAATTTATATACATTTTTAATAATACTATTTTATTAATACTATATACATTATGAATAAGCTAAGGCTCGCATTCGAGTTCAAACTCAAGCTCGCATATAGTTTGGTTAATATTCGAGTCAAGTAGAGTCAATCTCAAGTATTACCTTTTTTAATCGAATCGAGCTCGAGCTTGGAATATTAAGGCTCGATCAATCTCGAGTCAAGTTTCAAGCCCAAGTATTTGAATCGAGTCGAGCTTGAGCCTCTAGCTACTCGACTCGATTACACCCCTATACCTAACCTACTAATCAAATAATGAATCATGAATATCCATAATCATATAACATCCTCTTCCGGTATCGTTGTATTGTCAATAAGAGATGGAAATGCATATAATTATTCAAAGAATGAAGATACAACAAGGACTTTCACATTTCTTCTATAATCAATATGATGACTTTTAAATACAAGAAGAGTAAAGGTGACATAACACGTAAGAAAACTATAAGACTTGTAAGATATTTCAGCCACTGTAACTCTTCTTATTAGGGAATACTATCATAGTTTGTTGCATAAGCATACTAATTAGCCATAGCTATTTATTATTTATTGACCTTTAGGTATCATGACAATCATAAATTATTCATAATATCACATGGCTTTTACATCAATAGCTAGATGAACTAAAAAACACACAAAAGTACAGAAGCTGGAGAATAGCCAACTAGCAAAGGTAGATGCACTAAAATGAGACCATCTCAAACAAACCTCCAAATGAATATATGTCAAGCCTGGCCATCCAGAACAAATGATTTCCTGTGAGTCTGCGAGAAAGCCAATAAATAAGTTTGTCAGCAACTGCATTGGAATAAAGGCAGTGGTGACATAAAAGCATGTACAGGAAAAGATCTCCCACATGCGCTGCAACTTGTATACACCTACTAAATGCAGTGTATCCCACCAAAGAATTAAATGGGACCCGCACAGCAGTCAGACTGTGCAGCTCAAAGCACATGTTGGAATCCTTTGCCAACACATGCATGGATGTCCAGATAGCCTCTTAGAATTTGGAGTACACATAACCTGAATCAAGAAGTTTACACCCTGACAAAGAAGTTCAACAATGTTTGGACAGATCTGGGTCAGGATTGCCAAATCATTATTGTCATCCATGGAGTTACCCACTCTAGCCTTAGTGTCTTTAACATAGGCATGCTGATCCAAAAGCTAAACGAAGTCAGTTCACCAAGACAGCAGCATAATCCTAGCACCCGCAGATGTTTTAAGGATTCCAGGATACTTCTCAATATACTGTCAGAAATCACCTGGTAAACACGGAATTTATTATTGAAAGAAATTATAGCAATTTGTATGATCTAATATAAACTTGTAATAACCTGAAAAATGAGAATGACAGACTCTAGCAATGGACACATCTTTGGAAGTTCACAGAGCACATAATGGCCTGGTGATGCACCCATACCAAGAGTTACTCCTCTTAATTTTCTCACAGCGGGTTCTAGTTCTTTCATTGTTAAACAGGAAATCCCCATCCAAAAGCCATTTCTTCCATGACACAACTCTTACTTAACTCGCAGAGAAGATCTTCAAAGCTGGCACCACCAGTGAGCATCCAATCATCACAATTGGGCTGATGCAAGTTTCTACAGCCAGTTGCTTTCAAAATCCTTACACCTGGATTTTGTCTAACAACAGAAGTTAAAGCTTTCATAGAAACCTGGATGTCACAAGCAGAACCATGTCAAAGACTAGAACATAAAATTATTATCTCAAGCTAATGACAATTGTCAACATGGATAAGGACTTCATATGACTCCACCATGTATAAGTAAAGCAGTATAGTTACGTATAGAATCTTACGTTCAAAGGTTAGATTTAGAAAGTAAATATTAGCTATTCACCCTCATAATGAATCCAAGTCCCTGTAGTTCGGGAGATAAGTCTCCAGATTCTGAAGTGTTTATAGTTGCTCACCTTAAATAATCAAAGCAGAGATCAATAAAAAATGCAGTAGTAGCCTCTTGTCACGTCTAACAGTGTTGAAATGAGTCTGATTGTGAGTTTAAAATATAATAAATGTTGTCTGGTAGCAATATCATTATGAGGTTAACACCTAACATGTTTGTTCTCGATAGACAAACTTTCTTCTTTATCTTCTTCATTTTTCAAGCAATAAAGGTTCTTCCATTTGAAGACAGTTGGGCTAGGTTTAGCACCATAACTAAGACAGAGGTAGTAAACACACACACCCCAGAGTAAAGCAAAAACGTGGCATATTCCATTTGTAACAAGGGACACCTAAGATAACATAAAGAAAGGAACACTATAGAGATGTGGTGCATTTCAACATGAACAATCATGAAAAATGGCAAATTAGAAAGCAGTGAAGACTGATCACCATGGTCTCAGAGACATCAATGCTCTCCAGAGAAGAACCCATGAAGTTGTAAAGAACATCATCGATAAGGGAAGTCTCCCTTAAACTCAGAAGCTTCAACATATATGTACAGCTCATAAGTTGTAACATAGAAATTTGGTCAGCACCTGTGGAAGAACAATAATCATATAAGACATACATTTATCAGAGTTCATCGTGGATTAATCAAAACCTGACATATTGGGCTATCACGTATAAAACCCAGGTCACCTAAATTTTTATGATTCTAATCTTGAATGCATTTTTAATGAAACTTTAAGCTCAACAGTCAGGTTTCTGATTGAGTTGAGCTTAAAGCTAGAGACAGTTTCCTGATCTTCAAAAATAAATAAAATCAAGTCACCTTTACAGCCGCCTATATCAAGCTGTTGGAGCCTAAATGCCATTGTGTTTGAATATTTGTGATCATGATGAATTTCGGGAAAGCTATCAGGCAATATACAACCAGAACAAAGCGTTAGAATTGAATTTATCCCAAAGGATGTGTAAGATAAAATCAGTGAAAGGATTTTGAAGCATTTGCATAGAAGCTTGGATATGCCTGCATCTGTTACAACAGTACACCCTTTAATGTTTAAGTAAGATAAAGAATCAGAGAGAGCAGAGATCTTCAGCAGGTCCAGATCTGAAAATAGCAAAAGTTGAAGAATAAATAAAATCCATTCTGTTCCACAATTTCTAGATGAAAACAAATAAATTTTAACTTAAATAACAGAAGTAAAAGAATAATAAAGAAACAACAGGCATTTCATAATTAAGTGGCATGTTTGTGGGGTTCAAATCAGCATTTAGGCTGATAAAACCAGTTTGAGAATCATGTCTTACCATTGAGATCATTTCGACCTTCCAAAGTCAGTTTTGTGATATTTGACAGAACTGGATTTCTCAATGTAAGATTTTCAATATTTGATAACAGTATTTTTTCCAGCATCTTACAGGACCTGCAATCTGAAAGTTGATATCTTTCAGCACTAGCAGACAATACTGATACTTTTGTGGGTATCACCGAACTAACATCCACAGTCAAATCAACTTCAGCGATCAGAGGACATTTTTGTATCAAGCAATACAAATCTTCCAATTTAAATTGCAGATTATGAGATGCTTTTAATGTTCTTAATGATGGCAATGCCAAGTGTAACCATATAACAGCAACAGCAGAATGGACCTTTGAACACTGAGATATATCAATCTCATGTACAGCTTCAAAAGACAACATCTTAATTGACTTCATCAATTTTCGATAATGATCTGCAGTATGATGATCAAGTCCAGTAAAAGCAGATAAGATTGTTTTCCTCAATGTAGCATCCAAATCAGATGGAAGCACAGCCAGAAACAAAAGGCCTCCGTTATATGGGCGCAGCCTGAAAGTATTATTTTCTGGACAACAAAAGCAGGTAACATCCATGAATTACACAAAGTATAATTCTTATAATCCAATAGACGAGAAGTAACACAAAAAATTACATAGCATTTTAGAGAGAGAGAGAGAGAGAAAGACAGAGAGAGAGGTTGAACTCATCCAGGAAATATATAGCAGTTCAATTTTTTCCCTTCTTTTTCTTTATTCAACAACAAAGCATCAACAAGAAGGAAGAATGTATGGCAGAAGAAGTTCGAGTGATGCTCAGAACTAGCAGACATAGAATAAGACCAGCACCTCAGAATATTCTGTTAAACGTATTCTGAATTTGTCTACGTTATCATCTGTAATGGAACACAGTAGGCTTGAGTAACAATCTTTATCATGTCAAGGATTGTATTAACAATCTCATCCGCAAACTGGGATAAGCGTCTCCTTAGCTCTGCAAGCAAAGACTTTTTATAAGCAATGATTACAGTGTTATTTATAATAACCGACAATGAAAAGAATAAATGACATCATCAACATATTTCCCAGGCAGCTGAAGTAAATCAATAAGACAATAAGCATACCTGCAGCAAACCCCAAAGGCAGAAGGCAGATCCTGACCTGGTCAGAAAATAACAATGATCCTCCAAAACAAACTTAAGATAATAGCAATATTATCATTTAGAACAGAAAAGCTAATGTGACAAGATTATGAACACACTGATGCAACAATTTTTTTCACTGATACTTAGACTAATATGAAGTAGAGGAAATTGCACAATTTTTGGGAACATAATATCTGAAACATTAGATCATAACCAGCAGATATCCATTGTCAGACATTTCTATAACAAGGTTTGGTTGTTTACCTTCTTAAGAATATCAAACTTGTTGTTTCCAGAGATGACTGGCATGCATTCTGGAGATTTTGCATTGTTAGAAAGCCAGATCAGAAGAGCCTCACAGAGTTGCTTCTCACTGCATAGGATTATAAAAACACAAAGAAAAGTGTAAAGAAATTATTATATACCAAAATATGGATTAGTCCTTAATAACGAGAAGCACCAACCTGTCCACAGTCAGCTGAGGGTCTTCTAAGGAGGAATGTAATAAGTTATATGGAATACAAGCAAACAAGCTACATGAAACAGCCCATGCCTGCAGAAATGTGTATTTCAAAACTCAGCATCCTTGTTGGAAATCACTGGTTAATGATTTGGGAATGAAGTTCAATATGAAACAACTGGATAAAGAAACAATTCAGAAACAGTCAGAATCTGCCCCACATTAATATGAAAATATCAAAATACAATTTGAGCTCACTCCCCTCTAGCACCATATTTCATCCAAGTGTAGTCCCCCAATATATGCAGGAAATGTCCGTAAGTAAAAGTTCACACAATGCAAGAACCATGAAGATTTATCACACATGGATAAACATGTCCTTTAAAAGAGAAATGCTTAAACATGTTGCACAAAAAAACCACGTCAGCAATAGAAATGATTAACAGATAAGACAAATATCCTTTTGGAGTATATAGCAATGAACATAAGGGACATTATTCAACCTCGCTTTATATGATGCACAAAATTTAACAGACTACTTCATGTAATATAGGGCACTGTGACTGCAGAGTTGCAAACTGAAGGACCCAAGCAATTCTCTTTCCTGCCAATTCTGAGACCTTGCAACCACAAACATAACTAGTCACACTTATCCCACCTAAGAAGCACGTCATCATTTATGCATGATGGACATAGTTAGGGAGACTAATCCCGCCTCTCGCTGGATTTGGCCTAGGGGAGTTGAGTTAATATGGACTATGTCCAACTGGGCCACCCAATCCATGAATCCAGTAGGAAATCTAGCTCAATCCTGATAGATTATTCAAAATGACTCTTACAGGAGAATTCACCCTGCACAAGTGCAAATAGTTGATGGCAATCTACTCTTAGGAACAATGAACCACTTCATAATCATCTTAAATTGCACTCTAATAAGATGAATCAAGTATGAACCAGAACCGGTTTTGAAGGGAACAACACAAATGAAACACTAATAAAATGAGAGATGGTATTAGTAGGGATCTCTCAGCACTCTTTTTTGACATTTAGGCAGCCCATGAACTACAATTTACAGGTTTGAAAGGATATAAGCCAAGACCTAACACTTTAGAAGCATTCCTCCATGCAGCTCTTTTCATGAAAGAACACACCCTCTCATAAAGAGTTGCTGCAAGAAGAAAGGACATATCTCTTGGAGAATAACTACCGTATTCTCAAGAGATGCGTTTCTTAGGGACTTCCCTGAAATATGAAAAATAAAATAATATAAATTTTGAATAACAACAAGATTAAACAAAAATACAAAATTCCCAGAACTTGTACCTACAAAATTGCGTGCCAGATAGCCTTTGCATAGTTCTGCAACAAAGCCAATTCCTGCAATCACATAATACATCAGACCTTAATGAATACGTGCCACAAATTCAGATTAACATGCTCCATATAGCCGACTACATGAACAGTAAAACTGTCATTATCAAACTGACCATGCTCTAAGCTGAAATTCCAGATTTCAATTATGGTGCCCAGTGATATCTGCCGTGAAGAGAGCCCTCTTTCAGATGTGATCTTACAAAACCAAGTTTCACATTCCAACAAAAGCCTCTCAACTCCAAAAAACAGCGCACCCTGCAAAAATGAAAGTATAAACAGACTAAGTTAAGAAAAAGCATGCCTATATTCTTCGTTATGTAAGTGCATGTGCAATTCAAAGCCTTTAACAAAGCACCATAAAGCTTAAGGAAAACAACTCATAACGGCAAAATGATCTGCAGGCTCTTGAGCATGGGCACCAAAATTATGACAGTAGCATCAAATAAAGCATCGAGGTTAGCAATCCATGGTGTTTGCACAGAAATCTGTTCTTTCACCTTTAAAATAGAAACTTACCTCCAAAAGGGGGATAAAATTGCTAGATGTTATAATGAGTGAAGAACCATGGATAAACTGCAGGACATTAATAACTGTTTCTATGTTCCATTGGATTGAAACATAGTTGAGGCTTGATTCACTGCAGAATGAAAAGTTAAAAATCAAAACCATGTCTTTTCTTGAGAGAAAAAAGTCAAAACCATGTCATCACTTGAAACTGTATGAAATAAACTAAGGTGGCAAACGTCATGATTACAGTGCATATAATATGAGCCGCAACACCTCATAAGCCATAACATAAATTGGATTTGGGCCAATCTAAAATGTAGCAGTAGAGAAGGATCCCTTAAGCTAAAGAAATAATGGAAAGAGAAGGTACATAAGAGACAGGCAAATGCTACCAACTAAATCAATGCGTTTAGCCAAGAAATTAAGTGTAAAACAGTGTCAGTTTAAAAACCTGACAAAAGCTTAGAGAATTAGAGCAACTCTAACTAAGATTGGACATTCTGACTTTCTTGAATTGAATATAACCAGAGAAGTATGATGGAAAAGATAAAACTAATGTTAAAAAATGAATCAATGGAAAAAAGATAACATTATTCACAAAGAAACCAAGATTGTGATAGGAGATAACCGGAAATTTCCACCAAGAAGACCATGAAAGTACGAAGACTGATGAATGAGCCTGAAAGAAAGAAGTTTCCCAGTGTTCATCAGTCGAAATGATCAGAAAAATATAAATAATCCTTAAAAATTTGAATAGAAAATGATGGAGGCGACTTGCCTGCTACGGTTAGCCTGAACTCTGACGGTTCTTGATTGAACAATCAAAGGAAGATCCCAGGTTTCGACTTCTGTGACGGAATCGATACGACCTCCTGCTTAAGCTTCTCTTCTACTGGGGAAGGATCCGTCAATTCAAGAAGGACGAACTCTTCGTCTGAATGGGAAGTCATGGCCGCTCGATTTCTTCACCTATATCCTTCGCTAGAACCCTAATTCAATCCCAACACAATCCATGGCCGATATCGGAAAACCAACCCTACCTCCACATCGCCGAGCGACCCCGTGGACGTCCATTAAAGAGATCATAACCCTCACCAGTGACAGACAGTCCATCATGTTTCCTAGGGCTGAACAAATAACTAAAACTCGGAGGAACCCAACCAATTCAATCCGTACGAAATCGAATCTGAAGCCAAACTTGAATTAAGTTGAATCGGATTATAATTTATAAAAATTTAATTAATTATAATCAAATATGATTTTATATTTCTAATCTATATAAATTAAATTCAATCGATCGATATAATATTTTTAATACTTAGAGAAGAATAAAAATTGATAATTATGATATATTATATATTAATTTATGGATGTTATGAAATTATTATATCCTAGTTTCTATATGCATTGAATGGTGTATTGATTTATGATGTTTTAAATCAATATTGAATGAATATTGAAGTTCAAATGAACACGATCCATCCAAACCCGCCACAAACTGTTAACTTTAGTTTCAAACAATTTATATATGATAAATGGTCAGTAGTGGATTGGATTTCTTTCATCCGATTAAATTTGATCGGATTAAATTTTTTTTTCAACCCGACCCAATTCGACCCATGCTCAGTCTTATTATTTCTTTTCTTTCTCTTTTTTTTCTTTCTTAAAAAAGCTCAAGTGCACGAACAAAAATCACGTGCGGCAGGCACCAAAAATATAGGGTGGGCTTTAGGTTTTACAACATTTTTTCTAATACCCATCTTAAATGAAATTAAAATCAAAATCTTATTAGTCTAATAATAAAAAAAATCACTTTCTTTCTCATTTTTAAAATATATCTTTTATTGATACATATTATTGGGGTGCTTAGTTGGGGGCAATTGAAGTCTGAAATGAGAATCGAAATGGATGACTTTTATTACGGTGGTTACCGTAAGCACCTCGGATCAGCATTACATCACAAGACATCTCAAGTTCTCGAATCATCAACACGGTCGCTGACGCCGTATGAGCTGAAGAGTCCGTCTCCATATTGAGCCGAGGCATCCCCAAGGTCTAACTTATGTATGAGCTGCTCAGCCGACTTATTTCGTCAACATGCGCAACAGCTGTCTATCCCGAATAGATAAATTTGGTACAACCGCCTCTCCTGATCTCGTGAGAGCGATTGAGGGCTGAATTATCTCGTCCAGGTTGGCATATCCAACGATCCGATAATCTCGAAATCATCAATCTCACAGCTAACAGCTGAGCTGTCCGACATCCTTCTATATAAACAACTAGAACCTCGAGGACCCAGGTAAGTCAAATTAAATCTCTCACATAGAATTCGTTACTGCTCTTTTGTTCTCTGCTTTTTTTATTTGAGCATTAGAGGATCCTCGTCGGAGCCACAACTTCTAGTTGGGGACTTATTTTGCAGGTCACTCTAGTACCAATATCTCTGCATGAGGATTAGGTGTCCGTCTTCCGATCTCGATCGATTTTAATAACAACAGATAGAGAAAGGGCCTACATTCGCATTCATGACTCCAAGACGGATATCTTTCTGGCTTTCTAATATCGCTGCTTTCCGACAGGCAATCAGTCGGGCTGACAATCAAGTTCAACTACTGGTGTCAAAAAATTTTTGCCAGTTCAACTGGTCGTCCCTCCATCAGTTCAACCGGTCTAACCGACGTCGGTCACGACCGACCAATTTAATCAGCTCTTCCAACATGTTCAACATCTGACGACCACGATACAAGCAGTCTAGACCTTTCTCACGTCCTTTCAGATGGTGCCAATACCTCTTCAGACTATCCCTGCACCCCCTACAGCGATGCATCATACAATTTCTTCGATGGTGCCGCCTGTACCTTCCACAACGGGCCCCCATAGAATCCTACTTTGACTGCGGCTCTACAGCCACCACCGCAACCAGAGCTGCAGTGCCTCCTTAAAGTCCGGAGAGAAGGTTGACTCATCAAAGTCACCTTAGGACCAGTAGCCGGTTAGGCGGCGATCTCCAAGCTCATAGTCGGGCCATGACTCAACTCCTGGACGTCAATCTCCTCTGCGCTCCGAAGCCGATACTATCCGTGAAGTTGATTTTGAAAGATGGTTCTAGGAGCTCGACCAGCAGTTAGGCTAGAACTAAAAAGGCCCTCAATAATAATAGCTCCTCGGTGCTATCTTACGAAGGATATAACAGCCAGCCACCCTTCGTCCCGAGGATTGTGCAGAATCACTCTCTCTATACTTTAAACTATCTCAGCTGAAGGTCTACGATGGGACCACGGATCCTGTCGATCATGTGGAAACCTTCAAGGCTACCATGCTCCTTTAGGGAGCATTGGATAAAATCTTCTGTCGAGCATTCCCTCCAACTCTTAGGGGGGTCGCTCGACAGTGGTACTCAAGTTTGAGGTCGACGTCTATCCATTCTTTTGAAGATATGTGCCGATCTTTCGTTGGTCATTTCATCAGCAGCCGGTGATAGCAGAAGTAGTTCGACTATCTCCATACCATCAAGCAAAGGAGAGCGAGTCAATCCGCTCTTTCATGAATAAATTCAACATAGCAATCCTGAAGGTCCAAAATCTAGATCAGTCGACCGCGATAGCCGCAATGATGAGCAGTCTGCTGAAAAATGACTTGAAAAAAATCATTCATTAAGACTTATCCTCGAGATCTCCCGGATATGCTTGTCTGTGTGGAGAAATATGCCTAGGGGTGGCAATCGGATCGGATCGGATTAGAAAATCATCAATCCAAACCTGATCTGTTTATTAAACAGATCAAAAATTCAAACATGAACCTGACCTGTTTGTTAAACAGATAACCCGATCCGATCCATTTAACTCATTTATTAAATAGATCAAATTAGATTAAACGGATTAAACAGGTTAAACGGGTTAAATGGATTAAGCAGATTAAACAGATCGAGTTAAATGGATCAAAAATAGATTAAACAGATTTTAAACAGATTAAATAGATCTTAAATGGATTAAACAGATTAAACAGATCGGATTAAATGGATCAAAAATAGGTTAAACAGGTTAAATGGATTATCTGACTCAATCCGATCTGGATATTAAACAGGTTAAATGGGTTAGATATCTAAAATCTAAATCTGATCCAATTATTAAACAGGTTAAACGGGTCGATCCGTTTATGACCCAAATCCGTTTAGCCTAAATCAAAATCTATTTATGATGGATCCAATACGGATTGGATTGACGGGTCGGGTCATATTTTGTCAGTCCTAAATATATCCACATGGAAGAGGCCTTTGCTGATGATACTCCTATCAGTTCAGCCACAACGGGACCTAGTAAGGAGCACCATGCAAGACGAGAAGAGAAAAGATGCTAGCATTTTTTATTCCACCCCAAGATGGAATAATGGGGGTCGAAATCATCGATTCCGGAGTCCTTCGAGAAGAGTTCGGCAACCATCACCTCTTTGGCTGTATGATAACTACACATCCCTGACTGTTCCTCGAAGAGAGGTATTGTTACAAGTGCAGTCTGAGTTATCTGAACCTCGATTCATGAGATCAAGGTCAGAATACCGTCGAGACCCGAGCAAATACTGCTTTTACTATCATGACCATAGTCACGATGCTAAAGACTACCACCAACTTCGCAACGAGACCGAGAGGCTTGTCAGGCAGGGGTGACTGAATCATTTTATCCGAAGAGTGCCCCTCAATGTTGAGCTCCGAGAGTTCTACAGCCATCCCCTTTACCTCAGCAGCCTCTCCCTCTGCCTCAGCCACAGCAAACACTAGCGCGGCAGGAACGGCAGTAGCTCGGAGGGCAAATGGTGGAAGAAGAGTGACCCATTTGAGAGAAAATCCACATGATTATTGGGAGATCATCTGGATTAGGGGAGTCCCTTGGCTTACAATGCTATCCTCGATCGTCCCAGTCTGAGAACTTTGAAAGCTGACGGCTCAAGCTATCATCTAATGATGAAGCTTCTGACCAATCGAGGACCTTTTAGATATCCCGCTAAAAAAGAAGAATTCGAGTCGGATGGTGAAAATTGGCTCATGAGGTAACCAAATGCCGACTAATTAATCTTTTGCAGGAAAATACGGATCTTTTCGCCTAATGATCAACTTTGATCTAGTGATCTGATGCTGTGACGAGCCGAAGTCTCACAGCCTACCGAGCAGGCGCTAGAAGAAAGGCTACCGTTCAACTAAAGATCCTTATCGGGTGGATGAAGTGGTATGTCCAGAAACTTATAGGCTAAAACAGCTCGACGGGACTTCAATTTCTAAACCATGGAGCTCAGTGAACCTCAGCGTATATTACCAATGATATAAACTACTTTCCATAAAAATAAAATTTGCAGGGGCATCAAGTTGCCATGGGCACCCGAGTTCTCCTAGAATTGCCTCTTCCTTATACTTAAGACCCTAAACTATAACTACGATCAACTAATGTGAGAGATAACTAATCAAATCTTCGAGAAGATCTCAGTGACTCTAAGGTAGGGCTAACTTATCAGACTTCTGCAGAGCCTGAGTCGCACGAGAAGCGAAGGGAGATCCTTAGAAAACCTCCAGAGGGATAACTAATTAGACCCTCAGAATGCCACCGAGAGTGCAAGATGCCGTAGGCACAAGCCCACCGTTGACACACACTTGCGTCTCATGCGAAGATAAGAAGTACTAGATACCATAGACACAAGATCGTAGGGCTGGAAGTGGGCTCGGACCGGCCCGAGGCCCATTGGATCAGGTCGGTTTCGGGCTCAGTTCGAAACCATTCTGATCGGGCTCAGACCAAAAAATAGGCCGTTTACTTTCGGCCGGGCTCAATCCTACCTTTGGCTCGGTCCGGACCCGGCCTGGGCTTGAGCCTGAATTTTAGCCCGATCATGAGCTCAAATTTTAAGGCTTCTATTCGGCATTCCATCCTTCAATCCCCTTTCGAGTCTCAATTTTTTCATTGAGGTCTCATCTCGAAGAGCCCTAGCCCTATTCATCGACCATTACCATCCTCACTCCCGATCCTCCCTGCTCTCCCACCGACCGTCGATCTCCACCGTCGCTCTCCTCCCAATCTTCAGTGGCGGCGGGCTCCCCCACCAATCTCTCGCAGGTGCTCTTCTTTTCATAGGTCTGCCTCCGTCGTGCCTGCTCTCCTCTGGACTGTCGCTCCCTCGGGCCTCGACTATCACTCCCAAGCCCCCATCTCCTTTCGATCGCTGCTCCCAAGTCCCCGTCTCCCTCCGACCGCTGCTCTCTCGGGCTTAGACCGTCGCTCCCAAGCCTCCGTCTCCCCCTGACCACCACTCCCAAGCTCCACTGCCCAGTCTTCCTTGAGCGCCTCGACCTCTCTCAGAGAGTCCGACAAGCTCTTCGATGATGTCAACGAGGCCTGCGGCCGGTCTCGCTGCCCACACCAGTCTTGATCGCAGCCGCTGCTGCCTGGCTCCTCACCGCCATGCCCACACCCCACAGGCCTCGCCGCCCACACCAGTCTCGACCGCAGCTGCTACCGCCTGGCTCCTCACCGCCCATGCCCATGCCCTTGAGACTAGCGTCATTTCATCAAAATTGATGGCGCTGCCTAGGTCAAGCTTGAGCTCCAGGAGCCAGGAGGTCGTCGTCGTCGTCAGAGGCCTAGCAGGCATTGACGTCATCATGGCTAGCCATCGGAATGGGTTAGGGCTTATAGAGCTTTAGATTTTTTAAAATTTTTTAAGAGGGAATCAGGAGTGATGTTGGCGGTGGGCTGGCCCAATCTGTTCGGATCGGGCTCGGGCCCGAGCTTGGATTGGGCTCAGGCCTGGGTTTTTAAAAATTCAGGCTTAAGCCTAGTCAGAAGCCTGATAAATAATTTTGGGCTGGGCTCGGGCTGGGGTCTGGCCCGGTCCAACCCAACCCACTTCCAACCCTACAAGATCATCGCAGGCATACAATGTCACTCGTGAGGGCTAACTTACCAGACCATCGAGAAAATCTCGATGACTCCGAGACGGGGCTAACTTACTAGACCTCTGCAGAGTCCGAATCACACGAGAAGTGGAGGACGACCCTTAAGGAACCTCCAGAGGGATAACTAATCAGACCCTCAGAATACCGTCGAGAGTGCAAGATGCCGAAGGCACAAGCTCGCCGCTTGCACACACTGCATCTGGCACAAAGATGAGAAATTCTAGATGCGATAGGTACAAAATCACTGCAGGCACACAATGCCACTTGTGAAGGCTAACTTACCAGACCCTCGAGAAGATCTCGGTGACTCCAAGGTGGGGCTAACTTATCAAACCCCTGCAGAGCCCGAGTTGCACGAGAAGCGGAGGGAGACCCTTAGAAAATCTTCGAAGAGATAACTAATCAGACCTTCAGAATATCGTCGAGAGTGCAAGATGCCATAGGCACGAGCTTGCCGCTGGCACACACTACATCTCGCACGAAGATGAGAAGTGCTAGATGCCGTAGGCATAAGATCACCGCAGATACACAATGTCACTTGTGAGGGTTAACTTACTAGACCCTCGAGAAGATCTTGACGACTTTGAGGTGGGGTGAACTTACCAGACTCCTGCAGAGTCTGAGTCACACAAGAAGTGGAGGGAGACTCTTAGGACACCTTTGGAGGGATAACTAATCAGATCCTCAGAATATCGTCAAGAGTGCAAGATGCGGTAGGCACAAGCTCGTCGCTGGCACACACTTGCATCTCACGTAAAAATGAAAAGTACTAGATGCTGTAGACACAAGATCATCGCAGGCACATAATGTCACTCGTGAGAGCTAACTTACCAGACCCTCGAGAAGATCTCGATGACTCCGAGGTGGGGCTAACTTACCAGACCTCTGTAGAGCCTGAGTCACATGAGAAGCGAAGGGAGACTCTTAGAAAATCTTCAGAAGGATAACTAATCAGACCCTTGAAACACCACTGAAGAGCCCTAGATACCATAGGCACAAGCTTACCACCGGCATACATAGCCTCTTCAGAAGAAGGATAAAAAGACGGACAACGTACAGCCAGAGGCAGTACCTCAACAGTACTCCTTTCGCCTGAGGCATTATCTCAGACTTAAGAGTAGGGAGGTAGTGTTGAGATAATTATTGTGATGCCTCAGATTCATGAATGGTCGGATTACATTTAAGTTGTTCTAAACTACTCTAAATATGTTCACTTCAATCGAAGTTGTCCCAAGTATATCTATGCTAAAGCTGAGCAACTTAGAACTTTACTCGTGCAAAGCAGAGCACTGAGCATTTTTTTACGTTGATCTGAGCGTCTATTTATGCTATTCTCTACGAGTCGAGCAAAATTCACAAAGTCCATAGATACAAATTTAAAGCTAGAAATGAAGCAACGACTTCCAAAATAAAGTTTTTTTTTTATTCATTAGAGCCTTTACAAGAAAAGCCGATGCTCCAAGCATATTACAAAAAAAAGCCGGTACTCCAAGCATTTTACAAAGAAAATCTAGTATTTCAAACATTTTAGAGGATGCTTGCTCTAGACACCGCCTTGCGAACAAAAGAAGAAATAAGAAGAAAGAGGAAGAAGAGGAGGATAGCAGCAGAAGAAGAGGAAGATAGCAGAAGAAGGAGAAGAAAATAAGAGGAAAAGATCAGAAGGGACGTTCCACTGCAATTGATGGAGTATCGGATCGGCCAGGTGAGCTGGTTCAATCTTCGTCCATCGAGGACTTCACCTCCTCACCGTCTAAGTAAGCTGATTCAATCTTCATCCGTTAAAGTCTCCACCTCTTCATCGGTACCACTAGTCTGTATATCATAAAGATCTAGATATGGCATTATCCTCAACAGATGGACCTTACAATCATCAAAACCCTGGATGTAGATGGCGGCGGCAACGTCGAGCATCTCTGTTCGGAATGCCGTAGAATTTTGAAACTCTACAATGCAGTGCTCTCGAGTTACTGGCAGGATGTGCTCAAGCTAAGAGGGAGGCTGATCGCAAGAACAAGGAGGGAAGCCCCATGAGAAGTGGATGCACCGACCCGCTTAGCTCTCTCTCTTTCACGGGCTAGGTACCTCCGACGGACATCGCTTGCAACGGCATTCCGCTCTCTCACCCGATTCTTAATTAACTCTAAAGGTGGCAAATCCGAAGGCAACGACATGGCAACAGGTGGAGAATGGAACTTCTTGCCACAAAAGGAGGGATAGAGATCCCTTTGCTCTTTGGTTCTCTATTTATAAGCACTAGCAGCCACATCAATCGTCAATCGATGCTTCTCAGGAGTTAATGGCCAAGCAGTTAATGACGTGCCTTCTCCGGAGTGAGAATAAATTCCTGCGATGCTTCATAAAATAAAATGTGGCCACGTGATGCACCTTTATAGACCCTATGCCGTCTTCCAGATATGACCTCATCGGATGAGTCACCGACCATCATTCTCTATAATCGTTTGTACTTAAGGGAGCAGAATGAGGTTACCATTCACTTAAATTATCTCAGATCGATACGAGAAGCTTACATAGTAGAAGTATGATAAAAAAATTTACTCATTTAATTTCTTTCAAAATTTTCTTACAATGATCCTAAAATATGAAAAAGAGAAATACAGAAATTACAAGACGGCATCTGGAGCTGAGGTGTCGGTCGCTGAGACATCCGCCATGGTAGGATCTTAGATTTCATCCAAAAAATTTAAGTCCAGACCCAGATATTTGGCAGTGATTAGGATTTGGATAGACTGCCTCCGATGTCATAGGCGTTGGTGGAATACTCAACTCTTTCTTCCTCATATTCTTCTAAGGCTCGAAAGTCCTCCACAATCTTAGCAGTAGTCTCGACTGTTCGCTTCTCCTCCGCTTCTAGTCGGACCTTCAATTCTTTATTTTTTTTACAAGTGAGAGTTCTCCTCACTAGCGGCTGTATTCCTCTTCACCTGAGCCTCGAACTCCACTGTCTTGCCCAGCAGTCGTGAATTCTCCTCAACACCTTCCTCAACGCCACCTCAGCATCTTCAGCTCTCCTCTCGACGGCGTCGACTTTCGTGGAGACTTATCCAACCTTCTTTTTGGCCCTCTGTTTTACTCTTTTGAGCAACTTAACTTCAAGCCCAGACTTCCTCGCCTCTTTGGCTGGCTCGTGGGAGCTTTCGATGTACCCATTCAAGTAATGGACGAGCTGGTAAGTGAAGAAAAGTTCATAAGCAATGAATAAGCATATAGTAAGTGCTAAATGGGAAAGCCCCAACATATCTGGATAAGACAATCTATGGCTCCTCTCTTTATCTTCCTCCGAGGAATGCCCAGCAGCTTGTTCGCGTCGGCAGAGAGGAGCAGTCCAAAAATAGCTCGCTTGCCAACATGGGATCCCTCAGCACTAAGGCGTCAAACTTCAGTCCGACTGACACAGTTCTAGATATGCCGGCAATCTCGACTGGTGTCTCATCTTAGGAGGATTCGATCGTGGGTGAAGCTGGTCGGGTTGGTGAGCTGAAAGAGCGAGTAGGCTTAGAATCATCTCCTCCAGATCTTGGTCTACATGGCCCACCCAGTAGCCTACAGTAGCTGAGGTGGTAGGCAAGCCACTTTCACCCGCGTAATCTCATGACCTTTCGAATGAGAAGGTTCAAACTTTCTGGCCTCCGAAGTCGGTTGTGTGGGATCTCCGACTCTTGACCCGAAGGCTTCGTCTGATGGTAGGTTTGGTACCTCTTTTCCACAAAGTTTTTCTCTTCTCCTTTGACGAGCTCAAGCTCTTCTCAGTATTCAGCTCTATGATAATGATGATCAAATTATAAGACAAACAGAGTCAGAAGATTTAAGATCAAGATAGCCGACTCACATACCTTGAGGAGCGACTTGGCTAATACCGACATTAAAGAGCACCTAAGCCGACAGTAGCTCTTTTAACTCTGGAACCCTAAAGGTTCACAGAGCCGTCATCTCCTACTCCAAGTTCTTGTTCGTCGAAGGTTCCTTCAACATAGCTTCTCGGGGTTCGTCCCAGATCGTAAAATTTCAGTCTTCGTCTGATGTCTACGAGATGAAAAAAAATCTCGATTTTCAATCATGCATGATGGAAGGCATATCCGAAAATATCAGATGAAAGTCATCCTTCTTCTTCCACAGAGTCACATACCACTACCCACGTGAGTTTGAATGCCGTTTGAGGCTGAAGAGAAAATGAAAAAATATGATATTTGGCACAATTCCGACAACACGCATACCGTGGTGAAACCATAAATATGTCGCCATGTATTCGGTACAATCATACATAGTGATATTTCAAAATACTGAAAGAGTGCCACAAAAAAAAGATGGAGAAAACATCCTAGCCCAGTCTGAAAGCACTCCTCGTAGAAGCCCATATGCCTTGAAGGCAAACGGCAGACTCAATCGTCCGGTCTCGGGACTTCAAGTTGGAATGCATGAGGTATTTCATATTGCTCATGTAGCATGATTATATCCCACTCTATCAACTCTGATCTAAAGCCCAGCAGAGCAAAGTCAGGCTCCATAGTGGCCATCTCTTTCTCT
>KE505153.1:271065-282492 GCA_000441515.1 Elaeis oleifera | reverse complement strand
AGGTATTTCATATTGCTCATGTAGCATGATTATATCCCACTCTATCAACTCTGATCTAAAGCCCAGCAGAGCAAAGTCAGGCTCCATAGTGGCCATCTCTTTCTCTTGTGCAGGAAAGCCGCAAAAAGGTGAAGGATAGAAGAACTCACAGCAAAAGGAGAAGATAACTAGAATTTGATGAGGTCCACGTGTCGTTCTATCTAGAGATTTTAAATAATCTCAAACTGGATGGGACTTCCAAAAGCCACCTCTCATCGACGTATTAATTGCAGGAGACATGCATCGATAGAAACTAACATTCGTACGATATGTGGAGACTGCGAATGGATGTGATTGCTGCCATTGATATGGTAGTTAATGTCAATGGCAGACGAATCACACTTTACGTCACTTTCGAAGGAATGTGTGCAGACGTGCGCCAATCCCTCCCACACGGATGCAATTCGAATTTCGATCTTTTCAGAATCTGTACGACAGGTATGGAAATTCACCCAGATCAAAATGAGGATTATAATCTCTACTATATTTGCAATTATAATCGCAGTTAGAGCTAACTCAAATTTTCGTCCTAGCTTCAGCTTGGCTCGAGCCTTGCTTGAAGCATAACATAGGCTAAGTAT
This sequence comes from Elaeis oleifera, assembly GCA_000441515.1. Classification (NCBI taxonomy): domain Eukaryota; kingdom Viridiplantae; phylum Streptophyta; class Magnoliopsida; order Arecales; family Arecaceae; genus Elaeis; species Elaeis oleifera. Next base: position 281,872 of record KE505153.1, on the reverse strand, counting down.
TCGCCTAGACTATTACTCTAATCAAATTTTATAATTATAGCCAAGGGCCAAGCATATGTTAAAAATTCGTATTCATCAAAAGAAGAGATACATCTGTTCCTATGGAGATTCTATTACAAGCCAAGAGCCTCGGATCACAGAAAGTAAAAAGAAGAGGGCATAAATCATTCTTCAAGGGGATTGCCAGGACAATTGCCTACGAAATGGTATTCCTCGGTGATAATAATACTTTTGATCTAGACAACTGCATCGATCTTGTCCACCTCATCCAAAAAGTGGGAGGATATTATCAACCTTGACCAATTATTCGACGACACCGTCTGTAAATTCATCCAGATAATCGATTTGAAGATGCTTGATGAAGTCAAAAAGAAGGTGCACCTGGACAATGGACTTGCACTTCTCGAAGCCCGCGAAGAATGCCGCCTTGCAAGCTTGGGCTATGATTTTAGCCTCTTCCTTCTCCATTTGCTTTTTCCTACTTTCAACGCGTTTAAGTAAATTTCTGATCAATAAATTTATCCCAAAGAATCTTATAATTTACCTTAGAGCTATCAATTTGGATTGGGCCCGTCGGATTAGCCGACCCTGCCATGTAAATGGGACGAGTTGGATTTATATTTTAGCAACCTGTTTAAAAGTGGGTTAAATGATCCGCTCCATTTGGGTCAGCGGGTCGGGATGGGTCGGGACGGGCTGATCCATCTCTTTTTATTTATATATATATATATTTCAAAAGAGGATTATAATATTATTGAAGAGATAATTGATGAAGAAGAGGAAGAAGACGAAGAATTGAATGATGAGGACCATAATAATGATATTGAGGATAATTTTTTGAGACTTTGATTTACCTCTAAATTAATTTGAAAATTGAAACTTAAAGTCTTTTAAGTTTAGGTTGCATTAAATATTTAGTTTAAATTTAATAATTTCATTTTATGACTCTAAAAATTGAGATATGAGACTTTGATAGGTTGATTTGAGCTCAAATTGAATATGAAATTCGGTTTATATTACTGTTTACATTTTTTTTAAATTTTGGTGGTTGGCCTGTTTAACCTACGGCCCATGGTGGGTCAGATCGGGTTAGAATTTTTCCAACCCATCAGTTAAATGGATCAGCCCATTTCGATCCGTTTAAAGATGGGTCGGAGTGGGTCAGCCCGTCTTGACAGCTCTAATTTATCTTTCTCTCTTCCAACCTCTTCTTCAGGTGCTCCACCTCCGATCCGATCTCCTGGACTCTCGAGAGCAGCTCTGGGGAGGTCGAAAATCTATTGGCAGCTGAGCGTCCGTCTCCTCGAGGAGCTCTCTCTCTACGACTCATCTTTTCGAAGATTCTAGCCCTCTTGGATAGACCACCGCTGGGACTCCTTCGAGAGTGAGTTTCAAGACAAGGAGAACCTCTTCCCACTTCAAGTATCCTCCTCAGATGCTCCAGGTCATCACGAATCCGACGACAGTCTCTCTCAGCCTCAGACCTTTATCTTTCAAGGATTTTAATCTACCCTTCGAGGTCCTCAACCTTCCTGTCAGTACAAGATTTTTGTTGTTCAAGGACCTCAATCCGTCTTACGGCCTATCACTGTTCTTCATCCCTATGGAGAATCGACTCTTGGGTCTCTTGAAGAGCCTTCTCTGTAAAGCTGAGCTCCTTGGCCAGCTCAATATTATCCCTCTCCAGATGTTCTAATCGGTACTTTAGCAAGTCGATCTCTTTTTTCTCCATCGTCGAAACATCAAGGTTGAAACTAATGAGACTTGCCAGACATTGACCCATATGTATAAGGGATCTCAAAGCATTAGCAAATCACCTCTCCCCCTTTGTTCATTGAGGAATAACTTCTCAGCTGGCAGTAGAAGGTTCTTCAAGTATTCCACCATAGATTGAAGGATCTCTCCTGTAGATAGAGCACGAGGCATCGGATCTAAGGGTCTCGCATGAGAAGTAAATGCCAGAAAGTACTCAACAGGAGTTGCCATCTCCAAAGATCCCCCAGTTTCTATCGTCGTCGTCAGATCCATCCCCAGATTGTCGATCACCTTCTCCATCCGCACTATCTCAGTCAGATTTTTTTGGAGCGTCCCTCGACGCCCATTTTTGGTGCCATCTCCATCGACGCCCCATCAACTGAAACTTCTCTTGGAGAATCCTATGTCATGACTTCCAATAGCTGGGCTATGGGCTCAACAATAGGAGCGGCATATTCTTCTTCCCTGATTGTGAGTTTCGTTTCAGCAATCGAAACCACGACCTGCCTCTTATGAGCCAGAATTTACTCGAGTCTCTTCACGCACTGTGAATCTATCTTGCTCCAAAGAATCGTGATGAATAATCAGCACAAAAAAAAATTATGGCTACTTCTACAGATTTGTATATGGCTACCTGTGCCTTCAAAGAGCAAATTTAAAGGAGGGAGAAAATGAAAAGCCGCCGTAAAGTAACTAAAATCTCGAAGAGACCATCGTCTAAGTAGTCCCATCAGCTATACCCATCTACATCAATCGCGTTAGGCTGATGTCACACACTTTAAATACAAAGGTAGGCGTGAAGGCAGAAGCGCATGGCATTGGATCCGAGGTACTTTTGGAGTACTCCTTTCGTCTGATTTTCAGACTCAGGAGTAGAGGGGTTGTATTACGGTGGTTACCGTAAGCGTCCTGGATCAGTGCTACATCACAAGATATCTCAAGTTTTGGATCATCAACACGGTCGCTGATCACTGTATGAGCTAAGGAGTCCATCTCCATGCTGAGCTGAGACAACTTCGAGGTCTAACCTGTGTATGAACTGCTCAACTGACTTATCTCCTCAACGTGTGCAATAGCTGTCTATCTTGAATAGATAAGATTTGGTGCAACCGCCTCTCCTGATCTCATGAGAGCGATTGAGGGCTGAATTATTTTGTCCAGTTTGGTATGTCCAACGATCCGACAATCTCGAGATCGTGCAATCTTATGACTAACAACCTAGCTATCTGACATCCTTCTATATAAACAACCAGAGCCTCGAGGATCCATATAAGTCAAATCAAATTCCTCACAGAGAATCTATTGTTGCTCTTTTGTTCTCTACTTTTTTGATTTAAACATTGGAGGGTCCTCGTTAGAGCCACAACCTTCGATTTGGGATTGTTTTGCAGGTCACTCCAGTGCCAGCATCCCTGTACGAGGATCAGGTGTCCGTCTTTCGATCTCGATCGATTTCAGCAGCAATAACTTCTATTCTAGCCACTTGGTTGGGAGAAGTTCCATTCTGATTTTGATTTTAAGGAATGAAAATGGTCCAATCCCTTGTAACTGTATTCGGACTCTCTCCAACGAAGTCAAAATCTCATTCCAGTGGAATGGGATAAAAAAAAACCTATTGCCCTACTTCTTTGTGGGCGTGTATTGGCTCCTGAAGTGGACGTATGCCACTGATTGCGGTGGGCATGCATCCAGCCAAGCTGCCACCTCCTCCGCTGGGATGGATCTCCGACCATAGCACCCCACTATGGGATCAATCGAGGAGATGGGCCCCACAGCCCAGACGTGATGATAGCCACGCTTTAGGTGCGTGAGAAAGGGGCCCTCGTGGGTGTGAAGGTGTTAATGATGGATCCTTTGCTGCAGGTGGCATTGGCGAGAAAGCTCTCCCGCACTGACTCCTGGTCTGGGTCGTCGACCCTGAACCAACGCCAGATGTTGGGAAGGTAGTCGAAGGGAAAGACCAAGGAAGAGGGGAGGTTGGAGAGGATGGTGAGGGCAGTGGGGCCGTCGCCATCCTCACAATGGTACATACACTGCCAGACATGATCGACGATGGAGACAATGAAGGTGCTAGAGTAGAAGACAAGGCAGGGGACTTCGAGGTCGATGGAGAGATGATTGGTCCAATCAAGGAAGAAGTCAGAGAGGAGGGTGGAGGGGTTGGGATGGGATTGCATGGTATTACCCTACAAGCGGCCTCTTCAGTGGCTGTCATTTGCTGGATTGGGAGCACACAAGCTGTTTGACAATATGCTTCTTAAGGGCTACTCCCTCTTCCACATTATTCAAAAAAAAAGAAAAAAGAAAGAGAAAAGTTTGCTCCCCAAATTGGGTCTCATACAACTCTTTCATTAGGTACTCCAATGCTGTTAATGAGGTTGATATTTTTTTATAGTATGATAGTTTTGTCCTTTGGTTATACTCTTTTGTAATGAAAATGGTTTCTTTTACTATAAAAAAAATAGATTCTTTTCTGATGGCTATGTTTGTATTGGGATGATATATTTGTTTGCCAAAAGTAATAGTTTCAATGATTCTTTAAAATGTGCTCTACGAGAAAGTCAGCTCAAATGTCAAATAAGATAAATTATCAAAAATCGATGAAAAAATAATATGTTTGATTCCAATTTCTAGCTTTAAATGAACCAAATAGTAACAATGGTAATCATCGATTCTGATTCCGATCCCAAACCAAACACTTTGAAAGATATGGCTATTCCAATTCCCATTTCAATCTACTCCGATTTCGATTTCATTGTGAACTAAGCACCCCGATATAGCCAACTAATAACAATAAATAAGTTAATTATCGAACAAATAATATATATCTCTAAATAAATCAATACTCGATTTACAAAATATAAATTCATTGATATACAATATATGGTTAGGTGATACGCATTTAGCAAATCAGTCCTCCAGTAATTTAATATACACATTCAAATAGATTGATATATAGTTTTTGGAACATCCTATTCATCAATATATACTATATGACTAGGTGATATATACTTATCGACTTTCTAATATATATCGTAAGCTTTTTGGATATACATTCAGAAGTGATCCAATACATATCTTTAGATAAAATATAATTTCTCAAAATTATATATCGATTTACCTATAAATGTATATTTGATCACTGTTGGGTGTTTATTAAAGAAGCTTGTAGTGTATATCAGGAAGTTGATAAGTATGTATTACTTGATCATGTATATGTACCAGCGAATATGATGTTCCAAAACTTATATATCAATTTACTTAAAGATGTATATTTGATGTTAAATGACTAATTTGCTAAGTGTATATCATCCGACCATATATTGTGTAATAATGAATATCATGTTCTAGAAACTATGTATCAATTTATTTTGATATATATATATTAGCTTGCTAAATGATTAATTTACTAGATGTGTATTATCTAATTGTATAATATGCATTGGTAAAAAATATATTTTTGAAATAAAGAAGAAAGATAATGCCATACGTAGTTTCCTTTCTTTTTTTTTTTTTATCACGAGACTAATGACTCTATTAGTAGGCAAAATTCTAATTTTAGACTTCTACTTTAAGATGGGTATAGAAGAAAATATGGTAAAATAGAAAGCCTACTCTATATTTCTTCTATGGTGCCCGCACGGTATGTTTTTATTCTCAATGCATTGAATATAGTAGTGTATTTAAATGCATAAGACACACCTAAAATCAAGTTTTATTCCCCCCAGTAAAATAAGAAAAGAAGCCTTCTCAATGGATGGTGGTGATCACATTTGATGTTCTTCCTTTAATATCTGTAATTTAAGTATCAATGCTAGTTTCTTTTGTTGACTTTAATGGAGAATATTTTCTAAAAATAAGTGGTAACTGAGGCTATTAGGAGAAATTATTGTTTACACTACATCCACCATGTGGTTGTGCACATAGTAAATAATGATTGTTGGCTCCTGTGAGCCACATTCATTAAGCAAGTATCTTGGTACATCATTATAATAACAGACAGTTGTGGTTGGCTATGTGCATGAATACGCTAGCGCATATAGTGTAAACAATAATTTTTAGTGATCAAGCCGAAAGGCCTACCTACATAATAAAGATGACTTGTTGATATACAAGACACATGTAGCTTCTTTATAACCTTATATGATCATTTTACTTCACATTCATAGGGGGTGCCAATTTACTCCACTTTATCACATACCCGACTTAATGAATGGAAAAACCCATATAAAGTCGTATGCCATCAATCTCCATTAAAGGGCGATAAGGGATTGGGGCTAAGCAAGCAATTGGATCGGGCTCTAGCTTAACCCACTATGGGAGCTGGGCTCAACCTAAGAGATAGAAGGATCTAGTTCATCGAACATGTTGTATGGGCCGAATGTTATTATGGCGGATGTTGGCTCAGGCTTGTCCGATCTTAAGTGGCCTAGGAGTCCAACTATGGCTATGAAAGATAGGGGCCCAACTTAAAGCAAGTTGGGTGTGCCCAAAGCGATAGGTGGTCAATGGGCTAGCTTTAGTCAAGGGCTCGTCCCAAAGTCTGTAACAACCAATGCACTGCTCTAAGGATAAAATGACCTCTTCGTCTTTGAAGCTGATGGATGGATAAGTGGCTGAAGACTCTATCTCTTTCTCCTCCGACGACCCCTCCTTGCCTGAATCCTACCCACTGGTGGTCCTTAAGCCTCCACAAACCTCATCCACTACTCCAGTGGATAGGTCAATCTATCTTATGGCTCCCACCTGAGGCTCTATCCAAACTCCAGCTAACTCAAGGCTATTGCAGACCAGCCTGACAAGGAGCATAGGAATCAAGATGTCACCTTGGTAGCAGATTACAAATCATGAGACTATGGTCTAATGGATTAAAGCAACTTTGAAGAGTAGTTTGTTGTCCGTTGAAGGGTGTGTGATACCAAATCTGATGAGCGATGGTCGGAGGTTGCTAGCCAGAGTTGCATGAACTCGGAACCATCATCATCCTTTCTTGGAATAAAGATTATACTTTGGAGCTATAGGGGTTGGAGAAACCCTCCATCTCTTCTTTAGAAGATTGGTGCAATTACATAACTGGAAGATTGTTTGTTGTTGGAAATGCAGCTTTCAAGCAAGAGCTTAATCGAATCTAGTATCGCTTCTTAGTATTTCGGAGCTTCTATGTCATTGAATCTCGAGACCTTTCGGGGGGTATTATGGTTGTATGGAGGTTAAGTGCGGCTACATTGGATATTTTCCATAAATGTACTCAGCAAGTTGTAATAGTGATTTAGGAACCTAATGGAAATTCTTGGCTTAATAGCGGCAGATCCTCTGGAATGAGGTCTCTAACTTGACTTAGCAAGGTATCCCATCTATGATAGTTCGTAACTTTAATTACATTGATAGGCCTCATAAACAGAGGGGGGAAGCCTTTCTCCAGAAAGATTGAAGTGCGTTTCGAAGATTCATTATGGTGGATAGTTTGATTGACTTGGATTTTCTGAGACTGGATTCATCTAGTACAATAATCGATGAGACGGTGCTAAAGTATGAGAAAAGGATAAACAAAACCTTTGCTATAGCTAGTTGAATCCAATATTTCTCCAACTACCAAGTGCATCACCTCCTTCCGATCATATTTGACCATTACTTGATTTTAGTTAACACTGATATGGCTGTTCTTATTACTGTCTCTTATGATTTGAGAAGTTGTTGCTTTCTTATTTTTGATCTTAAAATACTGTGCAAGATATCGAAGGTGCGAGTGCGAGGTGATGCCATATATCGGCTAAACCACAAGCTAGAGCTTTTCAAGCAGAGATTGCACCAATGGAATTGAGTAGAGGTAGGCAACATCTTCAAATTATTGGAGGAGGCTGAAGTTTCTATTATTGATCTCTAAGTGAAAGAGGACCAGGATAGTGGATTATCTATAGAGGAGCTGGCTGACCTCCAAGTGAACTTTAATGCACCATTCTTATTGAGGTAGCAGAAGGTCTTTGGTGGCAAGAGTCAAGGATTCAATAGATCAGAGAGGAGAATAGGAACATCATATTTTTTTTCATCAATCCATGATCATTACGAGGAGGAATCCAATCTCTGAGGGATAGTATCGAGCAGATGGTAGATAATGATAATGTAGTCGGACAAGAGATTCTTGAGTTCTTTAAATCGAGGTAGACAACGAAACTTGAGAGAGAGGGGTCTTATACTCTCCTCCACCGAACACGATGGTTTTGGACTTAGAGAATACTTTTTCCATAAAGCAAGTGTCAGTGAAGGAGGTTAATGAAGCTTTTTGATCTATGAAGGAGGATAAAGAGCCAAGGTCAAATGGTTCCCCCTTATTCTTTAGGATATACTGGGCGATCATCCATATGAGATGGTGGCAGCTATCTAACAGTTCTTAGCATAGTCATAATGCTAGAGGCTTGGAAGAAGACCTATATCACTCCGATCTTGAAGAGACAGGATGCCTTGGAGCTTACCCACTATAGACTAATTTGCACCACCTGGTACAAAATTGTTGTGAAGGTTATGGTGAGCAAATAAAGCTGGTTCTCCCTTGCTCATTAGCCTCAAGTAGGAGGCTTTTGTGGGTGGTCAGAGTATCATAAATAATATCCTCATTGCCCATAAATTTATGCATGATCTTGAGATGGCCCCTAGTTGTTGGAGTCTCATGGCTATCAAGCTCGATATGGAGAGAGCTTACGACCACATCTATTAGGATTTCTTACGATACTCGATGGAGAGCTTCGGATTTTATGAGGTGTGGATCGGATAAAACTGAGTTGTATGTGAGAGCTCCATCTTTCTCCATCATGATCAGCGAAATGCCAATGGCCTTCTTATCGTCGATTATCCTTCGCTAAGATTGTTCTATATTTCTCTATCTTTTATTATTGCCTTATTTTGAGCTCTTTAAGCAACATGCTTGCATCAAACCTTAGATGCTTATGTTCCAACACAAGGAGCTCAACTAATATCACATTTGTTCTTTTCAATGACTACCTCTTGCTAATCTACTTGCTAACCCATGCCTCCTTAAGGAATGTGATGATTCTCAGGAGAATTTTGGAGGAATATTGTGCTACTTCAAGCTAAAAAGTGAATCTTCTTAAATCTACTGTCTGCTTCAGCCCCAAGATAAAGCTGCAAGTAAGTATACTATTTGGGAATGCCTTGGGATCAGAGACCATGAGGGGATATTGTGAGACACTTAGGTGTGCCCATCATCAAGTAGAGGCTCCAAAGGGTTGAGTGTGCCCATATGGAGTAGAGTATTCAGGACTGTCTAGAGATTTGATATTCTAGATCCTTGTCTTTGATGGATTGATTGACTTTAGCAAGATATGTTCTTCCCTCCACATCAATTTATCTCATATTCAACACTATTATGTTGAGAATCTCTCTTATGAAGCTTGAGCAGAAGTTTCGAAATTTCTTATGCAGTTTGCATGATGGTGGCTGCAGGATGCACCCAGTAGGTTGGGGATTGATATGTCAACCACTATAAGATGGTGGTTTAGGCATCTTATCTCTACTAGTCAATAGAGAGACCATAATAGCGAGGCATGTTGCGAAGTATCTACTAGAGCCTGAGTCTCTTTGGAGCTTTATGATGAGGGCTAAGTATGGCCCATGGATCTCAATTGCTGATATTTAGGTTGCTCAGGGTAGTTTTTCAACTAAAGAAATTAGTATGCATACCTTGAGAGTGATGGCTAACACAAGATGGTTGATTAGGGACGGACAAAGAATGGATGTGATGAGAGATACTTGGGTGTCATCCTTCCATCGAGGCATTGGTCAACTATGGTCAATGCAAAGATGATGGATAGCCAATCTCCAAGTTTCCACTTGGGGAGAGGAGGTGGAACTCTACTTTGGTCATCTAGCTATTTGGGAGCGGTTGGCTGGAAGGATGCTATCTCTTATGATCCTTAGGCATGGTGATCACGATGCAAAAGTTTGGAGATCCGCTTGCAGCCTAAGGGTGAGAGTTACAAACCTTTATAATCTCTTTAGAGGAGAGCTTGTTTGGAGGTGTGATTGTGCTGGATCTGGAAGCTTATTGTTCACATGAGAGTAGCCTTGTTAATCTGGATTTGGCATAGGGTCATCTTTCAACCAAAAGTATTCTAATTAGATGGGGATGAACATTCTACCAGCCTACCCTAACTATGAGGTGGAGTCTGTCGCTCATGTCCTCTTTCAACATAGAAGAGTTGTGTGAGGGTGGAGACTTGCCAGTATCTTTTAGGAGGTGCTTCAATCGGTGACCCCAGTTGAGATATTTTTTGCATACTTGGGGATTACTCTAGCAGACTATCATGCAGACATTCTGATATTAGGACTGCTTGTATTACCTATCATATTTAGTTGATCAAGAATGCTCGAACCTTTAAGGAAAGTAGTGAACCTTTGAGATTCACTTTGGAGAGGGTTGTGGTTCAAGCTACCAAGATCACGCACTTACATGTTGTTGGAAAGTTTGTGACATCTTGGGACACCTGGGACTTTTCTTCTGTTCTTATAGTAATCCGAATAATATTTATTATCCAAAAGCCTCCATCCAGCCCCGAGTTTCCTTAAGTCAATTTTGACGACAGCTTAATTGATGGTTATAGCAAAGGCAGAGCAAGATTTGTGATTAGAGATCTAGATTCCAGGCTCATAGCGGTGGGCAGGAGTCCAATCTTTGATGCCTGAGTTTCTGGAGTGGAATTAAATACAGCTTGGGCAAGCATTAGCCATGTTTATGTTGAGGGCGACTGCCATAATGATTGTATGAATCCAAAGATAGGTAAGAGGAGAATGGGTACAACCTTTTTTGCAAGATATTTGGAGACTAGTGAAGGGGGACATGCTATTTTTCATGACGCACGTTTACTATGGATTGAATGATCTCTTCTTTCATGGTTGAGTATTCTAACGAAGTGCTATGGATCTTTGCATTGATGTCTACTTCAATGGTCCTTTTAGATATTTTATTTTTTAATTTTTTATATATTCATGCTGGAGGTTTTTTTTTAAAAAAAAGGTTGAAGGAGTTACCTATATTAAT
>KE505153.1:227501-271045 GCA_000441515.1 Elaeis oleifera | reverse complement strand
AAAGGTTGAAGGAGTTACCTATATTAATCATTTCGGAGCACATGATACAAACCCACTCGTTGCATAAACGAATTCTAATGTCCCACCTAAAGTGACTTGCTTTTCCATCTAATTCTGTCTTATTGGACAAACAACGACCACTATGGTGTACATTTTACCTCATTTAATCATCACTGTCCATTTGTGGGAGTGGTGTGAACGAATGGTGGAGAACTAACTTACTTGTTCGAAATGGAGAGGATCCAAAGGTGGAATAGGATTTATGATCAGAAACCTGGATTTCAAGCTCATAGCAACAGACGAGAGTCCAATCTTTGATGCTAGAGTTTCAGAGCGAAATTAAGTACAATTGGGCAAGTATTAGCTATGTTTATGTCGAAAGCAACTGTCATAATGATTGGATGAATCTAAGGATAGACAGAGGGAGAATGGATATATCCTTTTATGCAAGATATTTGGAGACCAGTGAGAGAGGACATACCATTTTTTATAAGATATATTTATTATGGATTGAATGACCTTTTTTGTGATAGGGTATTCTAGCAAGATGCTATGAATTAAGTTGATGTCGATTTTAATGATCCTTTCAGATAATTTTTTTAATTTTTTTTAATATATTCATGTTAGAGTTTTTTTTTAAAAAAAATTAAAGAGATTATCCATATTAATCATTTTGGAGCACATAGCGGGGCGTGAGTCCACTTGTTGCGTAACGAACTCTAATGTGTGATCTGACTCGATCCGGCTTTTTTTTTTTTTTTTTAAGAGACCAGCTTTCCCATCTAATTCTGTATTGGAAAACAGCAACCACTGTAGTACATGTTTTGTCTCGTCACTTCAATCAGCATTCCCCATTTGCGCGACTGGCGTGAACGGACGGCGGAGAACTAACTTACTCGGCTCGAAACGGAAAGGACCCAAACTCGGATTTTATTTTTAAAACAATAAAAGAAAAAATAGGAAAAGGAAGAAATCCGTCGCTCACCCAATAAGCTCTCCTAAAAGCACTAAATCTGTCGACCCCGTGCATCCTTTTCGTGGACCCTCTTCCTCGAGAGCTTCTCTCCCATGGCGAGCTTCTCCTAGCACCAGCCCTTCAAGATGCCGTCCAAAGACAGAATAGCGTATTTCTACGACGGTGAGTTTCCTCCTCTTCCCTTGTAGCGAGAAATCTTAAATTCGAATTCCTTGTTCAAAACAAGACAAACCCTCTCTCCTAGCATCAGCCCTTCAAGATGCCGTCCGAGGACAGAATAGCATATTTCTACGACAGTGAGTTAAATCCTCCTCTTCCCTTGCAGCTAGAAATCTTGAAGTCGAATGCCTTTGTCTCAAAACAAGATCCAACCCTAGCCCTTTTGTTGCTTCGATGTGAAAACTGTCCATAATCTGTGCCGGTTCTTCTATAAAGGCCACAACTTCACTAAGGTTTATAGTACTATCATCTTAGAGCTTTGTGCCGTTATATTGTTTTACGCTTCCTCTCACCCTTCTGAGTTGCCAGGATTATAGTCAGCTGTTTGCTGAGAAATTGACCCTTTCTAGTTGAACTAATCTAAAGATTTTTTTGGTAATGTTTTATTAATGCTCCTTTCAAAAATCTGTATAATTATACAACCTTGTTTCATGCTCATGAATTTTGCAGGAGATGTGGGTAATGTTATTTTGGACCAAATCATCCGATGAAACCGCATCGACTCTGTATGACGCACCATCTTGTGCTCTCATACGAGCTTCACAAGAAGATGGAGATATATGTGTGTCCTTGGAATTTTTTGATTTTGTTAATTCCTAGTATTCTTCTTGGAAATTATGCTGTGCTTGATAATTCATTTTGACTTATGCAGCGGCCGCATAAGGCATATCCAGTGGAGCTTGCACAGTTCCATTCAGCAGATTATGTGGAATTTTTGCATCGGATTACTCCTGACACACAACATTTGTTTGCAGACGAATTAGCTAGATGTATGGTGAAAAGAAATAATAAGACATTTTTATCTTTGTTTCTCTTAGCACTTCATTTCGTGTTGCATGGAGCATGCTAGTCATATGTCCATCTACAGTTTTCCTACCAATATGCGCTGTAAAGATGAGTGTCGCACATATGAAGTATAGAAAATCCAATGTTGCTCATTAATTTGGTGGTAGTTGATGAATGCTGGTTTCTGGAGCTTTGCCTTGCGTCCCTAATGAGATAGAACATTTTCTTTGTATACTTGGAAACCTACTAGATATTAATGCATTAATGTGGTTTCATGCATTAGAATTATTTGATTTTGTCTTTTCTGTCTGATTATTAAGATCATTTTATTTTTGCAACTTGATTTTGGATGTTTATCTCTGATAACTATTTTCCAACAGATAATCTAGGAGAAGATTGCCCTGTGTTTGAGAATTTGTTTGAGTTTTGTCAAATTTATGCTGGTGGCACAATAGGTAATCTTTAGGTCCTTACTGGCTGGGACTGTTTTTACTTCTTTCATTTTCTTCAGGTTATTGCGGCCATTGAACTTCTCTAACCTCCATGGTTCTTGCAGATGCTGCACGAAGGCTGAACCATCAGCTTTGTGACATTGCTATAAATTGGGCTGGTGGTTTGCACCATGCCAAAAAATGCGGGGCATCTGGATTTTGCTATATTAATGACTTAGTGTTGGGAATTCTAGAGCTTCTTAAATTTCATGCTCGAGTTTTATATATTGATATAGATATTCACCATGGTGATGGAGTTGAAGAAGCTTTCTATTTCACAGATAGGTAATGATATTAATCTAATTTAAATTGCAGATATAGATGTAAACTGAATTAGTCTTTGGAGTATGGTATCCCTAAGAGTTTCATTGATGAAATATTTGGACATCCTTATTTCCTTGCAAAAGGAAATATGCATTTGTGTGCTGCCAACATGTATTCCAGAAAGATAATTAAAATTGAAGTTTAACAACTTATATTAAACAGGGTGATGACTGTAAGTTTCCACAAGTATGGGGATATGTTCTTTCCTGGAACAGGTGACATCAAGGTAATCTTTTACTGCCCTAGTTTCTATTTTGATAAAGATGTGGATGTTTTTTATATTCACTGTGCACAGATTGTCTTTAATCTAATCATCTTCATCAATCCTTTGTGTTGTCAAATAAATATTATAGGTTTATATTTATCATTTATGTGTAAAGTTAAAGCTAAACATCATTTAGCTCCTTGTTTTAATATGAATCCTGTGAGCATCTGGATTTGTATATTGTAGACTGATCATGTAAGATAAATGTCATGGTTAAACTTAAATATTTTGCCCATTATTCTTTTTTTTTTTACCTGTATTCTGTTTTTTGCAAATGCCCCTGCTTTTCATTTCTCCCTTTACCCTCCTTTCTTCTTGCAAAGACTACTTTATAAATATTTACATCATAGTGATATTGATAGGGTTGTCTGTCATTCAAAGGAAATAGGTGAAAGGGAGGGAAAATATTATGCCATTAATGTCCCACTCAAGGATGGAATCGATGATGCTAGTTTCACTCGACTTTTCAAAACAGTAAGTCACGAGCCTGCTTTTGTCACTCAATAAGCTGCAATGCTGCACTAGTTTCAAGTCAATATATTGTGGTGTTGTGGTAACTGTTTCCTCACAGCATTTAAATCATGTAGATTATTGCCAAGGTTGTTGAAACATATCTACCAGGTGTGATTGTTCTTCAATGTGGAGCTGATTCATTGGCTGGAGATCGCTTGGGTTGCTTCAATCTCTCCATTGAAGGTGCTGATCTCTTTTAATATGTTTTCCTCTGCTAATAGCTTATTTAATTCGATAAAATATGTTTAGCTTCCTTGTTAGAACCATTACTTGGTATGTGATTCTGTACACAATGGTCCTTTTACTGGTATTCTTGCAATTTGTAAGATAAATATGGTGATAAGTTATATTCTGTAATATGTTGCAAAACCTTTATTTCCATCATGTGGTAATCTATTAGAGAATAAAGTGTTCCAACCCCCCCCAACCAAAAAAAAAGCCCCTAAAAACACACAAATAAAGGAGGGAGAGGGTGTTGATAGGTGTTGTCAGAGGGAAAGTAACTCAGGATTTAGTTAACTTATAAATCATTGTTCAGAAATTGTTTTGTTTCTCATTTACAGTGTTGTCTTAGTGTTATTTTGTATGTGTTATTGGATTTTATCAATCAATGTTTACTGATGCATTGCTCACAGGGCACTCTGAATGTGTCAGATTTGTGAAGAAATTCAATTTGCCTCTATTGGTAAGTCTGGGTACCAAATGGCTGTGGTTGTTCTGAACATTTTTAGATATCAAAAATAATTCTCTTTCTGCAGGTAACTGGTGGTGGGGGTTACACAAAGAAAATGTAGCTCGCTGCTGGACTGTTGAAACTGGGGTCCTTTAGATGCTGAACTTCCAAATGGTATGCTAAAGTATTACTTTTTCCATCTTATCTCTTAATGAAGTTGGAGTAGTTGTGTAGAATGCTAGGAAAAGCGAAAATGGAGAAGAACTTTCTAGATGGATTAAATATGAGCTTAGGCCAAAAAGCCCTGGTGAAAAGGGAGCTGCAAATCAGGCTAAAGGTTTGTAAAAGAGGAGGCAAAAGAAGGCTTCAGTGTAAGTCACGAAAGAAAAGGATTCAAGATACTTCCAATGTTGGAAAAATTGGGCACCGAAAGGCAACATACGATGCAAATATGTTCTTATGGGATTGGCTTGATGTTTTATACCTGCCTGTTTGGTTGCTACTAAATATGCTGGGTGATGCAAGTTGCATGAAGCTGGATTTAGAGCAGTTTCACTTACACTGTCAAGCATTACACCAATATATGCTCCCAACTACCCTAAGCCCTGCAATTTTACCTACAGTTTTGTCCAGATTGCAGCACTGGGCTGGTTTTTGAAGCTCTAGTTTATTGTGACTTTTCATCTACAATTAAGCAAACATTAGAAAAGGAGTGTAGCAGCAGTTGGACTAGCTGGCTGTCCACTTCCTGCAACTCTGCACACCCACCAATTCTACGTTAATATATATATGTTTACAACTTTCATGTTGCCTTGATGCAGTAGCTGTAACTTACCCGCGTTATCCTTTCAGTTGTCTCAAAAAATTTATGAATTTCCCCATCCATAGCTTAATAAGGGTAAGTTTCAAATTGTCCATCATGATTTTCATCTTTCTTGAGCATCACCCTTCATTTTCCATGGTCTGGTCCTTCCTCAGAAGTTTAGATGCATCTTACCAAGGTCTGATACAGCTTTCATTGTACTTGATTCCATTTACTAAAGCATAGTCTAGTGGCTCCAGTCTTAGTTGCTTGTGATGATACCATAATGGTGGTTCTGTATCATTTTATTCTCCGTGGTTCAATCCATAATTGTATATATTTCATGGATTTACCATGCATCCACCTTACCATTCATATTTATTTCAATAGATCATACTGTATGTGCCGTGGTTGTTTTAGTCTGGATATGTTTCAATTATTAGGGAAGTATGGTTATAGATTGAGAATGATAACCAATGGGCAACAGGATATGTTTTAGTCTGGATAAGTTTCAATTATTAGGGAAGTATGGTTATAGATTCAGAATGATAACCAATGGGCCTCAGTATCCTGTTGGATCGCCTTTGTGGGTCCTAGAGCAATTTTCTTCAAGTCCCTGTTCACTTATATTGACGAAAATAAAGAATCCTGTCAGTTGAGATTCCTGAGGCTGGATTAGAGGAAAAGGTCTCCATTTGTCTGCGAATGGAGCCAAACTATGAAATGAATCAAGTACCAATCATAAATCAGAACAAAATTTAGTAATTTCTGAACAAAATTTAGTAATTTCTGAATATGGCAGGCGGGCGGGCATTGGTCGGTCGGTCGGTCCCTCCATTGGCCGGGCCGGGCTGGTCCGGTCCAGTTCAGTAGGTAGGTCAATCACATAATTTTTTGTGTGTAAGCAGTTTAGAGGTAGTAAATTGTATTCAACAGCCCGGATCATCGATATTGGACTTTCATTGTTCAATCTAAACACAGAGATTCACTCGAGTGTAGCCAAGTCCAACTCTCCCCCCCCCTCTCTCTCTCTCTATATATATATATATATATATATATATGTATAGGTGCATGCATGTACCTATGTTATTTGCAACTCAAATAGGCATGCAAGCAATATGTCATATTGTCTCTATTTGTTTGCAACTCAAATAGGAATGAAAGCAACTCAAATAGGAATGAAAGCAAAATATGCATAATTAGTATGTATGTTTATATTGTCTCTATTTATTTGCAACTCAAATAGGAATGAAAGCAAAAATATCATTGAATATGCATAATTACTATTGGACCTATTAGCTGTTCACTTTGATTCAGTTGGTGCTTACTCTACGAGATAAGTTTTAATCAAGGCTTATGCATTTTATTACTTGCAGAAATTCCAGATAATGAGTATGCCAAATATTTTGCCCCAGATTACACTCTGAAGATTCAGAATGGCAATATGGTAGGTTTTTTCAATATCTAATAGTTTCATGAAAATTAGTGGGTCTTGAATATCAGGTGTATGTCTCTGCCAAGTCAATCATCCACTTTGTAGTCTAGAATAAGTCCAATCTCAATAAATGGACTTCAGCGAAATTATATGACTCTCCAACTCAGCAGATCTAATTGACTTCCAACTTGTTTGACAAATATTTGAACATTCATTATGACAGAGATTGCACTATTCAGGATCCTTTGGACGGTTACATGTTTTAATTCCTTTAGTTTACTTAATGGAGCAGGAGAACTTGAATAGCAAGTCATATCTTAGCACAATAAAAGTGCAAGTTCTGGAAAGTTTGCGGTGCATACAACATGCTCCCGGTGTTCAGATGCAAGAGGTGATTATCTTTTTTCTTACCTGGGATTATATGGTTCTGTGGCTTTCCAATCTAAATTTAGGTTCCACTAGCTTCTTTTCATAATGTTGCTGTATTTATATCTTAATGTAATGATTGAGCATGCCTGATTGCCATCCGTTAGTTTCTATCTTTATGAATTTCCAGATACGGGCCCTATAAATGATTTTTCGTTAGTTTCTTTCTTGTTGCAGTAATATTTAGATCTGGGGGCAGAAAAGATAAACACCTGTAGATATTTATATGATGACTTATTGTGCAGGTTCCTCCAGATTTTTATATTCCAGATTTTGATGAAGATGAGCAGAATCCAGATGAAAGGGTTGGCCGTAAGTAAAATATCTTCACAGCATAAATATTAAATGGATGCTTTTCTTTATATAACTACAAGTATTTATTTAGTTTGTCGGGAAAGGCCAATAACAAACACAGCAATACTCTCCATTTTTGTTTTTTATATTTCAGAAAAAATGCACAACTTTTTTTTTCTAAAAGATATTTTGGAACTAAACAAAAAGTGTGCCTTTTCTATATTCTTTGCTTTAAAACATTTTCTGTAATAACTTCTATTTCCGTTTTAATACTCCAATTTTTCTAAGACTTCTAGTTCTTACCATGAAAACATTTTAGGATCTATATTTAACATTTGAAAATCTTGTGTCTGTTCTCATGGAAGTTACTGTGCTTTTTATCTGATCCTAAAACCCTGCTTTTTTGTCATGTTGTTATTCAGAGCATACCCAAGATAAGCAAATTCAGCGGGATGATGAGTACTATGATGGGGACAATGACAATGATCATAACATGGAGGATGGTCTGTAAATTTGTTGTGATTTCTGTAGTCTTCTGCTGCATATAAGTGTTAATTTTACTTGAAAATTTTCATTTATGGGACAGCCTGCTTTTTTCTGTAGAAAAAGTTGTTTTGTTTACATTTCTATGAATGCATGTATGATTTAAGGTCCTTCAAATAGGATTGAGACTGAATCTTGTCAACAGGATTGAGACTGAATCTTGTCAACGGGTACTTGGCAATTATTGCAAGTGTTCTCATAATTTTTTTTCTTTTTTAATACAGTTTTTCAATTTTATTTTTAAGAAGTGTACATTTACAAGTGATAAAAATGGGTAATTATTATTCAGCTTTTTAATGAAGTTGGTGGATCATTTTGGATGAAACTCAAGTAAGACTTGGTCTGACTGGGGTTTACCTGCTTATTCTGAAGAGGGTATTCAAAATGGGATGCTTTGTGCAGTTGTTGCGGTTGCCCAGCGTCGTCTGTTAAGTGCTGTTTCTTTTTATTGGTTGCCCTGTCGAGCTTGTTTCTGCTTTCTTTGTGCAAGCATATATCTCTTCGCATTCTATCATTCAGATGGGTCACTGTGATGAATCAATTTGCAGTGGTAGGAATTTCTTGAATGGGGGCAGCTAGCAGATAAACTCAGTGTTTCTGGCATTCTTTTTTGTTGGACATCCAGGTCCTTCAGGCAACAAAGCACAGGCGCTAAACTTGAAATCATTACAAAATGCTGGAATGTATTTATATATAGAAAATCATTTTTTCCACTGCGTTCTTGCTTTTCTTTACAACTAGTAAGGGACCACCGGCATTGGATGATTAAAACATGAAAATAATTGTTTGTTTTAAAATAATAATCTACTTATTTTATCCATCTTTGATTGATAAAAGAATTAATTTTTTTAAATAACTGATGAAACCAAGTGAATGTAAAAAAAAGAAAAAGCTTGATTTAATTTGATAAACATTTTTATGCATGATTTGGTATTTGTGTGCGTAGTTGTATTTTTGTAAAAATAATCATCTTTTAGTCTTGTTCGTACTAGATATTTTCATATAAATAAAATATTTATATTTGTAGTCGATTATATGATATACGGTACAAAAGATAGTAATGATAAAATTGATCATAGCAGTACTTATAATTAAAAATTATTAAATGCATATATAACATGGCTTCACATTTTCCAATGAATTATTTATTAAATTCAAATTTTTGTATGAAGCTTCTTCCACCAAAAGAAGAACTATGAAGTCTTGATTTGATATAAACGTCTTTCCTTTTGCTGTTACAGGGATCTTTTCTTTTCTTTGTTTTTTTTTTGGGTTACAGTATTACAGAGATCTTTAGAGAACCAAAGGGGAAGCAAGGAAAAAAAATTAAAAGACACAGGATGTTGACCCTCTCAGCGGCCGATATTCTCGGCTCTGGATATCATGTTACACCCTATAACGGGTAATGTCCGAGGCCAAGAATGAACATCGGCTCCAAAATATCGGTGAAGATAGCTGAAGACTTCGGAGGTCCTCAAAGTTCACACGTCGCGCAACGAAGAGGACTACCTCTCGATGCGCAACGTGACTATTTTAAAGGCCAGGTGGTTTGGATCGCGACAGCGATACTTGTCACGGAAGGATCATCCGGGAACGATCTGGTAAGCTGAAGTTTGGATGTTCTTTCGTCTAATTATTACCAGAGAAATGTTTTCCGTTATTCATTAAAAAAAAAAAGGGAAACCACAAGGTAGAAATAAGTTCCTTGCATACCATTGTTATTGCGGGATACTGGGGAGGAGGGAAGGCTCTCTGTAAACGTGCATCCTTGGTATCATCCTTTTCGGTGAGGGAAGTTTGCGTTCCAACGAAGGAAGTATGATCATTAGATCGATATGATAGAAAACAAGAATGACGATTAAAACCTTATTCTGAATTTCTTTTAGTGGTTCAATTAAATAGCTACATAGTGATATGTAATATCCGCTTAAATAGCACTTGCATCACATTTGACCGATTTAGCAAAGAACAAATTGCAAAATAATGCTGACTTATTGCCTATACTGCTGCATATAACCTGTACTTGACTTGATAGAATACAACCAACTATGCAATGCCGTGAAAATTTCAATATTGTCCAAAATCTATGTTGTCATTAATCACTATTTCATAAAGAATTTTATTGTTTACAGAGTGTGATTCACGATATTGTAACTGGACATGTAGGACTAACACTGACCACCACGATATCCATTACAAGCACATATGATGAAGCTTGTAATTGCCTACATAAATTATGTTGATTTGAAGAATAATTCATATTCATAAATACATTATTGTTATGTTTTTATCTGCAGAAAATGATAAAATACTACTACATGATTGAAGAAATATCTCAAAATAATTGAATCATGCCACACTAACACCAGTAATTGCACATGAATCCTTAATTAATTTCCAAAAGAGACAGAGCAAAAAGAAAGTGGTGAACCCATAACATGGCTCCAAAGGCGTAATGGAGAATCCCCCACGGGCCGAAAGTAAATAAAGGAGTATAGTTAGCTATGGAGGAGTGACAGTATCAGAGGAGTTTATAATGGCATAAATTCCTCTCTAAAGAAGCTTTTGATTAGAGGTGCCCTTGGCCCTGCAGGATGTTGTGTATTCTGATTTGATGGGATGAATTCGCGTCGGAGTCGTGTGATCATCCATCGGTACCCAAAAAAAATAATAAAAAAAAACAGAGGTTTGGTTATTATGGTGGTATCCCAGGATCTGGGCTCACTTATCCACTTGAACAAGTCAATCATGGTTTAAGAAAAGTGCATCACAGGGTCATTATCCTCCAGCTGTTGCCTTTATATGAAGCGGAAGGTGATGATACAATACCCAGAAGACATCACATCTTATGATATAAACGGAATAGAAACGGGAGTTTCTTTCGAGTTCCTCTTTCTTCGGCCCTTGTGTACAAGCAGAAGCGACCGTTGTTCGAGTTCCCTCCCGTACGCGACGAGTCGGCTACTTTTTCCGCTTCTTCCTCTTCGATTCGATCGTTAAATTCGAGATACGAGGTGAGGCTTTTTTATTTTTCATTTTGGCTCAATTTCTCATTACATCCCAATTCATTAGGGTTTGGAATTTCAGCGATTTTTTTTTTTCGAAAGTAAGCGATTCGGTTGAGACAAAGATCGTTTCCCGTCTTACTATCTGTTTGAAATAGAAAACCTGAGATGCACGAGTAAATCTCAATTTTTCCGTCCAATATCTATGTTTCTTTTTCTGGAAATGTTGCAGCATTTTTTTTTTAATATGTTGACGCCTGATTTCAGATCGAGCAATTATATTCTTCCTTAATGAAATTAGATAACTTGATCGTACGTGATGCGAATTCTATAGAGTAAATAAAGCAAAAAAAAAAAAAACTCCCACTTTCTGTAGCTTTTAGAAGATATCATGTGTTTGTTTAGATACCATATCTTCATGATGTTATTGAACTGAGATGCATTCATCCATTTAATCTTTCGTTAACTGTTCCTTTGTTTCCTGTCACGTTTTATCATAATTTGGTGATTTTACGCTCAGACTTTCGGATCGTATACAGGAAGGATTGCTCTGTTGGCTTGATTATTACTATATTTAAGCATTTATATTCCGTCATATTTTTATCTCTACGAAGATGGGAATTTCTGGGGCTGCTGTACATGTGCTGCCTGGGACTGCACCAAGACATTTTTGTTCCGGTTTATACATAAACACTTCACAACTAGGCATACCCTCCAAGCCTAGTGGAAAGTACAGAAAGAAGAAGTGTTCTGTGTACATGAGATCGCAGTCCAATTGCATGAGGGTATGTGGTGTCCGGGTCGTCAACAATCGATCGAAGTCTCTCAAATGCCAGTGCCAGATGACCGAGGGTATCACCGACATGACCGGTAAGGATGGGAATGGGGCCTGCCTTAAAGAACCAGCTGGCAAAACAAGCCAGATTTTTACTGATGTGAATAGCCACAAAGTCATTGGTTTGGAAATGGACCTGCCATGGCAATTGATGATAAATCTGTTTTGGCTGGAGCTGCAAAACATGCAATGCACAAGAAAAGAGGAAACTCTGTCGAGGATGAAGCATGGAGTCTATTGCAAGAATCTATGGTTTATTACTGTGGTAGCCCTGTTGGAACAATTGCTGCAAAAGACCCCTCTGACAACAATGTTCTAAATTATGATCAGGTCTTCATTCGTGACTTCATACCTTCTGGAATTGCTTTTCTTTTGAAAGGAGAGTATGAAATTGTGCGCAACTTTATCCTTCACACCCTTCAGCTTCAGGTAATAATTTTCTCTTGTTAGTTTTTGGGCTATGTTCTATGGATGGTCAACAAGTGTGCATTATATTGTCTACAATCCTTGACTTTGAGAATCTCATTACCTTCCAAGTTGGATAAGTGCCCATGATTCCTTTGAACCTCCTAATTTCTAATACTTTTCTATTTTGTTTTCTCATTTTGCTTATTCACCTTCTAAGAATTATCCAGCATTGAACTGACACCCTTGTATGTTTGGTCTCATATATTTTTTTCCCAAATTGAAGTATAGCGATGGCCTTCCCTCTTGCATGACTGTATTTTCCTAACAGGCGTCTGGACTTTTAAAGTGAAATGTCATTGGTGATGTGTCTTGGCTGTTCCAGATGCCTCTGAGTATAAATCACTAAGGTTTTGACATTTTTTTTAAAAAAAAATTCTTTTAAGATGTTCAACTAATCCATGTGCATGCAAATATATTGTCTTGTTACTTTTGAGTGACAAATTTCTTTTATATCAAATCGTCTTGCACAAGCATTCCAGCATAAACAAATTATATAATTTCTCTAGATTCGTTTTTTTTTTTAATAAAATAATTATCTTGCCTTAACATCAAAGGCCAAAGGTTTCAAAGGAATAGCTCATGCTTTTGTGGTGTTTACCTTTATAAATATGGTACAATGAAAGGAAAGAAAAGAAAAAAAATATGCTATTGTATTACTGGTTGCATAGCTGTTTAAATAAACATGTTTTTACTCTTCCTTCTGAGCCTTGTACCCGAATGTCATAGAGCTGGGAGAAACAATGGATTGCCATAGTCCAGGTCAAGGGCTGATGCCTGCTAGCTTCAAGGTGAGGACAGCTCCACTTGATGGTGATGACTTTGCAACCGAGGAGGTGTTGGATCCTGACTTTGGAGAGGCTGCAATAGGCCGTGTAGCACCAGTTGATTCAGGTAAGGTTATCAAACATCATCAACAAGTCTCCTGAATTGATTATCGTGCACATTGTTCTGGTCCTGCAGTTATTAAGGTTCCATTTGCTGTCATTTGCAGGATTATGGTGGATTATACTGCTAAGAGCTTATGGAAAATGCTCTGGGGACCTATCAGTTCAGGAAAGAATTGATGTCCAGACAGGAATTAAGATGATTTTGAAGCTCTGTCTGGCTGATGGTTTTGACATGTTCCCAACTTTACTGGTGACAGATGGTTCATGCATGATAGACCGCCGGATGGGAATTCATGGCCACCTCTTGAATTCAGGTAAATTGGTCTGAATATTAGTTAATGTTAACTTTTCTTTTTCCCAATAATGAAACTCAGTTTCTTTAGCTCATGAATTTGGGTGCAACAAACACTGTTTTTATCCTTATTCCTAGGCAGAAGATATAGGGAGAACGGTTAACGTCAGTAAACTTTTATTCTTATGCAACCAAAAGAATTAGTGGATGGTCCTTGGCACAACAGTAAGGTTGCTTTATTGTGACATGGATGTCATGCGTCCAAAACATGGAGACAGCCTTTCTGCATATGGGGGTAAAGTTGTGTACACCTGAACCTCCTCTGACCTGCAGTGGCTGGAGCCTTGTACACTAGGATCCCCTTTATTCAGCCAAAAAAGTTGAGAGAAATGCATCCTATGCTTGTCTGACATTGAATACAAACATGTAACAGTTTGTACACTATTCTATCAAACATGCAGAAATCAACCTTTTTTTTCTTAGTGGCCTGAGTTCTTTAATGATCGTGCATTGATGCCATAATTGTGTATTATGTATGCATGTCCTAGTAAGTAAAGACTCTTCTTAGTGAATGTATAATGATGTTTCTTAGATGGAGTGACTATAGGAACAAAGCATTCTTACGTTTATTGGACTATTCTGAAAGCCAGATGATGTGTACATATTTGCTCAAATTTCTGTGTACTTGAAAGGTCTTCATGCATCCTTAAATCTTGATGTCTTTTCTCTGACATTTAAGCAAGATAATAGTGTACTAATGTTGCGCAGGATTTGTTAGATTAAGCCATGATTTGCCACCATTATCCTGATAACTCTGCAAGCAATTTAATTTTCTACAGAAGATAGTTGTTTTGGCATGTTTAACCATCATTTTTAACTGTGCAAGTAAACTAAATGTTTATGTACTGCATGAACATGTAGTATGATTCTTAGTATTTTCTGGGAATATGTGGTACATTTGCCCTTGGTACTTATGTTGATGGTTTCGATGTAGTGTAGATCTTGCCAACTTGTCAACTATTATCCATCCTTTAATATAGCTGTTGATTTTTCCTCGCTCGACTTTCACTGCAGATTCATCCAAATGTTCTCATCTTTGCCACATTCATCTCATGAGCTTGGGCTATGTTATTGCCTAATATTTTAAACCATACAACCTTGTGAGCTAGTGCTGCCATTAAGTAACCAAGACATGTGACAGTTATAAAAGACCCAAAAACATCAAGCCCTTTCATCTACTCAGCTTCATCTTTATTGAACAGGTCTTTGTATGCTTCTCAATTCTCTTGCAAAATGGATTGAAAATGAAACCAATTATTTGTGGTATGTATTGGCAATTAAGTTTAATTAGGTCCTTGTTTTCATTTTCTTTTTCTTTGAAATTACATATGATGTGCTTTGCTTTTATTATATTATCTTTTTTGCCTTGTTGCTTTACCAGTTTTTCTTGTCCTCATCTCAGCAGTCAATTATATTTCATCAACCATAATACATACCATAATTTGCCATCCTAAATGTCATGAACAAGTCCACTTTTGACTGATTCGAGATATGTGACTGTTGATTGTGGGTGTATGTGAAGTATGACTACCAATTCACTTTTCTTGCTGCAATTTCTTATGATGCTGTCTTTGCCTCATAATATATATTTTGAGAAATTATAATAGACTATTCAAGTCCACCTTATTCTTTCATGCCCACAAAATTATATCATATGGTAGTCTATTCTTTCCTAGGAAGCATAGATACCGGTACGCGGTATGAGTATTTTATGGTACAGGTATGTTGATACAGCAAAAATTGAAAAAATTATGGTACGGGTATGGCTAGATATTTATATTTATTAAATTTGAATATATATAATATTTTAATATTAATAAAATATATAAAAAATTAAATCATATATATAATATCTGAATATTAATAAAATTAAGTTATCAAATTTTAACTAAATTTATGAGTATCATCATAAAAATAAACAAACACTTGCAATTAACGAAAGAAAAACTAGCAGTCTAAATAAATAGAAGAAATCAAAATAGTAAGTCTTGATAATCAAGTGATAATAGTTTCAGCTACTTCATTCTCTACATCATCAGCAAAAAGCTTCTTCTCCACATCTGATTTATCAAGTGACAAACTTACAATCTCAAGAATGCAGAGATAGGAGTACCGGTGCCGT
Source organism: Elaeis oleifera (assembly GCA_000441515.1). Taxonomy (NCBI): domain Eukaryota; kingdom Viridiplantae; phylum Streptophyta; class Magnoliopsida; order Arecales; family Arecaceae; genus Elaeis; species Elaeis oleifera. The sequence continues at coordinate 255,629 of KE505153.1, read as the reverse complement.
ATTGAAAACGTATCCGCACCGAAAACGTACCCGGTGTTGGTACACGCCTGAAATAGGAGTACCCGTGCTTTATAGATTCTTTCTCTTTCCATCAGGTGCTAAAACAATAAAATTACCTTCATTGCCGACCTTTTCAATTTAAACCAAATTTTATTATGTGTGTTTCTTGTCATTTTTATTAGTATCTGTTCAATCATCCTTTCCTCTATAATGTGCCTCGCATTTTTATTCCCATAATAATAATTGATGCAGTTTTGTTCATCCGCTATAAACGATCGGCACAAGTTCTTTTGTAGATATGTATCTGTTGGCAAGTGTATGCCATTATGTTATCAATATCTGCCACATATCATTTATATGAAAATAGTGTAAAATATTCACTGAAATGAGTATCAGAGATAATATTTATAAGATCAGCACAAAGTTTATAACGGGTAGTGTCACTGTTTGCATTTCATTCATATCAAGCACTGTCTTCTGGTTGTTATGCATGCTTTAGTCATACGCTACAAAAGCCAAAAGCCTTGTAAACAGCAAGCAAAGGCCAAAGAGGATATGCACTGAAGCTAGGAGAAGGGATTAGTTCATGTTGTTTGAAAATTTACTATTTGATTGGCATGCCGACCCCAAAATTCTTGAGGTGAGGATTGTTGGTTATGATCACGGTCATGTTTCTTTGCAGTTATGCAATCCTTCTGCATCTTTTTGCTTTTTCAAGTACAACTGCAGAGCCAGAATTATAACTTTTGTAATTTTAGCTATTTCAAGAAGCACATAAAGTATAGGTGCTTAGCAATAAGTTCCATATGCCTTATGCATCCCATAAAATGCAACTAACTGATGTGCAATTTTTTGAATTTGTCGGTGTTGTCGGTGTCTTCTGTAATTGAAAAGGTGGTCCTTTTTCCATCTTTGTTCCACAGCCTGATCTGCTATCATTGTCATTAGTATATGAAAGTTCCATGATTTAGTTGCTTACAGATCCCTTCGGTCAGACTAGAATCGTTGTGCAGGGAGTTCATGATGATTTTCCCTGTTAGTACAATTATTGTAAGCGTTAGAAAGAACAATTTTGGGTTGTAACTATCCAGTCCACAAAGCCTCCTTTTTTGTGAATATTGTTGCTGGAGACACCCTCGAAGTGAAAAAGTATGATTTTGATTTTTTGTATTAATGATCGTAATAGATGGAGTATGTCATATTGTTCCAGGCACTCTTCTATTCAGCACTTCTATGTGCACGTGAGATGCTTGCACCAGAAGATGGATCTGCAGACCTTATTCGAGCATTAAATAACAGGCTAATAGCATTGTCATTTCATATCAGGGAATATTATTGGGTTGACATGAGAAAACTCAATGAGATCTACCGATACAAACAAGAGGAGTATTCTTATGATGCAGTTAACAAGTTCAACATCTACCCAGATCAGATTTCTCCATGGCTAGTGGAGTGGATGCCTGATAAAGGAGGCTACTTGATTGGAAATTTGCAGCCTGCTCACATGGATTTTCGTTTCTTTTCTCTTGGAATCTGTGGTCTATAGTAAGCAGTTTGGCAACAGTGAATCAATCACATGCCATTTTGGACCTGATAGAGGCCAAATGGTCCGACTTGGTAGCAGATATGCCATTTAAGATATGTTATCCTGCTCTTGAGGGTCAGGAATGGCGAATCATTACAGGCAGTGATCCCAAGAACACGTAATATTTTAAAGTACCTATTCTTCATTTATTCCTTAATTTCAACTTCCTGTTATTCATTTTCTTTATTTGGTTTAATTGCAGCCCCTGGTCATACCACAATGGCGGTGCTTGGCCAACATTGCTCTGGCAGGTTTGATTTTACTTCACTCATTTTAGATTTTCCATATGCTCACATTGTGTTAGGCTGGTACCGTCATTTGATCTTCATGATTATTTGGTTTTATCTGCATTCATATTGTTCATGTGAATATATGAGGGCCATCCATGGCCTTATGATATCCTTCTGACTGTGACCCTCATATATTGTTTGGTGTTGGTTTGGGTAATGAGTTCCAGCAATTGGATGCTATTAGATTATTAAACAGATGTAAACTGGAAAAAGGAGTCAACATACATTTTATCAGTGTTGAATGCCTTATCAATGGTGTATGTGGTGTAGAAATTGTGTATTTGATGTCAGAGCAACCAGATTGTTTCATTTGGGAATATGCTTGTTGTGCATTTTGCGTGAAAATTTAGAGAGATTTGTAAATACCATCTTTCTATGTTTGGAAAAGCATCCCAGGAGCAGCTAGTTTGTGTCTCTGTTTAGAATAGCATCCCATGAACAGCTAGTTTGTTGTTTGTTTGTTGCTGCTGTTGTTGTTTGTGTTTGTGTGTTTAGAAAAGTATCCCATGCTATCAGGCTCATACCTCTAAGGTCCAGAATTAGAGAAGTATCTGATTAGGGTGGTGGTGGTAGCGGTGCTTATGAAGAAAATGCTAGCTGGGCAAGAATATGGCTCTACATGACTCTCCAATTTGATGTTTGTCCTGATAGGACTTAATTGTCTGCTTCATATATCTAAGCTCCAGAATTGGAGAAGTATCTCATTGGAAGGGTGATTTGTTGAGGACTGCAAAGATGTCATGCACATTGGTAGATTGACCCTCAACTTCTGAATTGCCATTGGGCATGTTATGGGCATGGTCCAGCACTATGTATTCTGAAACGTCAGACGAAACAAGAAAATTTATCTTTTCCTAGGTATTTCAGCCATCTAAATTTTACTGAGGGGTCCAATCTCTTCTCTGTTGCAGCTTGCGGTTGCATGTATCAAGATGAACAGGCCAGAGATTGCTGCAAGGGCTGTTGAGGTTGCAGAGAAGCGCATAGCGGCTGATAAATGGCCTGAATATTATGATACTAAGCAAGCTCGGTTCATTGGGAACAATCTCGGCTGCACCAGACATGGTCTATTGCAGGCTTTCTTGTGGCGAAGCTTCTGCTTGATAACCCTGTTGCCGCTGAGACTCTCTGGAATGATGAGGATGCAGAGATCATTAATGCGTTAAACATTATGGTCGACCCATCCAACCAAAAGGAAAGGGTAGGAAAGTGCTAAAGAAGACCTACATTGTATGAGGTAATGGAATTGGCTTCTTTTCTTTTATTTGTGAGGCCTAACTTATTGGAAGAGTTTGCCACACTAGTTTGCTCACTTAATGACAGATCAAGAACTATGTGGTGTTATCCAGCCTTCCCACGCGCTGCTCACCCTTCTGAAATGTATAGATGTATTCTTTCAGATTGCTTGTTTTAATTTAATTTTCTGCTTCATCGGTCAGACCTGATGAATTTGGATGCTATGATTGTATAAGCTAATTACAGAACAAATTACTTATCATCTTGTAATACTCACCCTTGTTGGGTAATTGTAGATGCATGAATAATGTTTTTAAGGGTGAATCTTGGATCACCTTCTTTATGGGTCTTATGGTAACAGATGCTCTCATACTGATATCCAGTGTAGCATGCTTCAGGCATTTCAAACTAGAATGGGACATCCTATCAGGATCCTGGATGGTCATGATTTGGTGAGGGTGTCTTCACCTGACCTCTGGAGTGATGGATGATTACAGGTTTGGAACAGTTTCTGGTTTCTAGCTGTAGCCAGTTTGTGGACTTCTGAAGCTGACCTGTTTCTGCCATGGCAAGGAACCGGTGACGGGCTGCACTCTTTGGGTTAGTGAGGCAAATGCCCGGGCCAGGAAAAGTCCATGGCATGTCATGTAGTTCGATAGTGAAGTAGAGAAATTCTTTGTGCACCGGAGGTGGTGTAGAAAATCCGGCGTGGAGCATACCATCTCATCCGATTGGACCGTTTAGTTATCGCTTTTCAACATGCATTTAATGTACGTAGGTTGGTTTTTCATTTAAAAATTTGTACGATGAAAATGCTCCTATTCTTTGAAAAAATTATGACATCTTATGTTCATGATATCTTGTATCTAGAAAGTCATAATTTTTATCTACGGGATGTCATAATATAATGCGGGATGTCATAATATGTATAGGATGTTATAATTTTTTTCAAAATATAGGAGTATTTTATCATTCAAAATTTTTCAACAAAAATCAATCTGCAAACATTAAATGCGCGTTAGAAAATGATTGGACAAAAATATCTTTCTATATTATGATATTTTGGATAAAAATATCTTTTCTATATTGTGATATTCGAAGTCATAATGTGTCACAGGATGTCATAATTTTTTTTAAAAAATGAATATTTTGTCATATAAAATTTTTAATAAAAAATTGATCCGTAAGTATTGAATGTGCATTAAAAAATAATAATTACGTAGATCAATCAGATGAGATAATGTATTTCACATCATGTCGGATTTTCTACACCGTCCGTAGTGCACAAAGAATTTCGTTAGTGAAGTAATTTGACCGGTCCAAATACACGCCAGGTAGATCTTTCACTTCGGCCCAGAAGTAGTTTGCTTGGAGCAGGTAATTGGACCGGTACGGTAATCTTGACCCAATTAATTGGACGGTGCCCAGGAAACACCTTGAGTGATATGTTAGCCTTGATGGTAAAATAAATATTTATACGAAGTATGTGTATATTTGTGATGGTGCACCATGCAATCATCTTAATTCGTTCATATGACTCTTATTTATTGCTGTGGATTGCTGCCCCTATTATCTTATCTTGAATTGTTCCTATGGTGCACTGCTGGGTGGTGGTGCACGTGGTGTAAGGTATAATTTTCTATATGGATGGGATAATTTTCATTGACCACACCTTAGGACTTGTTTGGTTCACAGGAAATAGACGCGGAAAGAGGCAATTTCGAAAAATGGAGAGGGAGTTTTTGTTTGATTGGAGTTTTAAGTAGAGAGAGTGAATTTCTTGTCATGAAAAGATATTTTCATCTTCATGAAAATGAAATCCATGGACGAAGTGAATTTTGGCACTTCCTATGGGATGGTTAGATGGGAATTGATGGTACTTTTTCTTTCAAAAATATCTTTTAAGATCCACGGTTAAAATTTGTAAAATATCAATAAATGGTTATAATAAAATACTGAATAGTAGTATAATATTATTATTATATTTTATTATTATTTTAATATATACATTAATATAATATTTTTATTAATATTAATATATTAATATAATATAATATTTATATTTATATCAATAAATTTATTATATTAGAATATTAATATAATATTAATATATATTAGTATTATATTAATACAATAAATATTATGATCTAATGTTATATTATAATATATTAATATAATATAATATTAATATTTATATAAAATTTAGGGGCAAAAAGATATGATCTTATATTTACTAAGAATATACTAGATATTTATATAATTTTTTAAAAAATAGATGTTCAATCAAACATAAATTATTTTATAATATATTATTTTTTTATAATTAATTAAATATATCAAAATTTTATTTTAAAAATAATTTTTTTAAAAATAATTTATAAAAAAATATTTTTTAAGAAGGAAAATCTTTTTCTCAAACTAAACGAGTCTTTCGTGATATGCTGTGGAGGAAGTGCATGGATGCTTTCTTCAACGGCTTAAGGCCAACCCGCTAAGGTTGACCTAGGCTTTGTGGGTAGGCCGCTGCACTCCACTGCGGGGCTGGTGCCACGATGCTGGGCCTCACAGATGTGCACCCGACGCATATATAACATGCTTATGGAAGGTTGGGCTGCATCATTGGCTGCCATTCCACCTCGTCAAGCCCATTCTTTATAATAGAGTCCCACCATCGGCTGCCCAATGGGCGCCCCTCCAGCAACTGGGGCAGATGCTACACGATTGGATGAAAAATTTTTTGTGCACCACTGATGGTGTAGAAAATATGATATAGAGCGTATCATTTTATATAATTGATTTATGTAGTTATTGTTTTTCAATATATATTTAATATTTATAATTTATTTTTATTAAAATTTTACATGACGAAATATCTCTATTTTTTGAAAAAATTATTACATTTTGTGGTATATTATGACATCCTGTGTTAAATTATGACTTTCTACATGTAGGATGTTATAATACGATCCAGGATGTCATAATATAGAAGGAATATTTTGTACAATAAGTTTTCAGTGTGCATTTAATATCTGCAGTTTTTTTTTTTGTTTGAAAATTTTGAATGACAAAATATTTTATTTTTGAAAAAATTATGATATCATGTGATATATTATGATATTCTACATCAAAATTATGATTTTCTGCACACAGAATGTCATAATATAGGCATAAGATGTCACAATTTTTTACAAAGGGCAGAAATATTTTTGTCATTTAAAATTTCAAACCAAAAACGGAACTGCGGGCATAAAAAATGCTTGGAAAGCAGTGGCTATATGGACCAATCACATAAAATAGTGTGCTTCACGTCGGATTTTCTACACTACCCGTGATGCACAAAGAATTTCGCATGATTGGATAATGGTGAACTGAGATGGACAGCCCCTTTGGGTCCTCCTTCTAACCTTCTCTGTTTCGCCTCCTCTCACCAACCATGTGCAACTCTTTTGCGCTGGTCCACATCCTCACTGCATGGAGAAGGCATGGTGACTGATGTTGATTCCTGTGAAGTTTGATAAGCCTGTGAAGGCTCGTCTTAAGTTGGTGTCTGGAGTAAATTTTCGTTGCAACGGTGATACCACGTCATCATTGTAATAAATCAATCAATAATCAGAAATGGATGAAATATGAAAAAGATAGTATGGGATATTATTCATAAAAATCGATGAAATACATAATAATTAATAAATATAAAATTTTTGTTGATTTATTATAGATTTAACGTGCGATCATCGTTGCAACGAATATTTTTTTCTCTGGTGGACCCTCGTTCGCTGGTCTGCGCACATGGTTTGTTGGGATCGATATTGCGTTTGTGTTCCATGTGCGAGCGTACCTACTTCTCCCCATGCACTGGCGTTAGGTGGTCTGCATATATAACGTACTATGCCAGAAAGTCTGATTCAGGTGCAATCCACTCATTGTTGGAGGGGCGTAGTACAAACGTCCCTCACCCTTTCACAAAGGACGCCTCCAAGTTCTTTGCCGCTCAAACCTGCTAGCCGTCTTTCCTCTCAGGGGAATTAGTCCTCTAAATGAGCATTCCTGCGAGCTTGAGACGAGTATGTAGATGAAAGCCTCCAGCAACTGTTCAGTACCATGCAAAATGCTCACTCTCACATTCTAAAATTGTGAAAGAGAAAGAAGAGAGAGAGAGAGAGAGAGAGAAGCACAAGAAGATTTGAGGGAAAGTAGAGATGGACCACGTTCGGTCCCAAAATTATATTAAATTCAGTTTCTGAACAATATAAAATACACTGAAGAATAACTTCCTACGTCATTCGATTCAACCAGATTGGATACCACAATTAACCAATAAAGAGAGTACGGCGCACTACATACATACTGCCGATCAAATTAAAATATAACCACCAAAGTCCACTGTCCAGACATGCCATTTTGCATATTGAAATGGGAATGAAATGATTTTGTACCCAAGATTTGGAACTTTCTATGCTACCTTTTCTTATCAGCTGGTATAGATTTAATATACGCCTGATACGTGGGCCATTAACGCATCATTGACCAACCAACATCATCATTCAGTGGTAGAACCACACATGTCATGCTAGCTGGCCTATAGTTCTTAGTGTATATGATTGACATTATGAAAGAAATGCATGGCAACCATGATTTCAGAGAATGGATTGCGCAGCATTTCCTTATTCGGATAAAGAATTATTGTGTCATGAACTCATTCTCCATAACACATTGCAGCGATCTTGACAAAAACGGTCAATTTCCTAAAGCATGTCCACAATATACTTGGTACTTTCTTTGGAGAACTGGAAGTACTACAGTTCCAATACGCTGGGCTGATAACACCTATAAGCCTCTTCTAATTAACTGACATTCTAAAATGCTGGATGTTACAATAATATTGTGACAGCAGCAAATTCCACCATACTGCACGTAGTACAACGAGAACAAAACACAACAGTATGGGAAATTTGCACAGAATTGTGGTATGCAAGGGAAGTATTTTAATGTGAAATTCTAACAGCTACAAGATATTGGAGGGACAACCAATACATTGCCATCGTATGAAACTGCCATTTCTTGACACAGCAGAAATACTCTTAGAAAACTCCAACTTGACGCTACAGGCGTGACGCCCATGCTCATCTCACAGTAAAGCGAGTGGAATACCCATGGGAAACATTCAATGCGTGGTCAGTGAACATGAAATGGGTGTCTTCTGAGAGCTGCAGAATGTTCCGGTCATTATCTCTAAACATGACCACCAAAATATGACTGCAAAACAATAAATTGATCTGACACCCTGTCATTACGTCTCCAAACCAAGCATTCTCTTGGCAAAAGAGTGAGCAGATAACGGCAAAATTTTAAGATTTATTTTTTTAATAACTGAATAAGCAAGTATTTGCGAAGAATGAGAGAAAATGGTTCACCAGGATTTTCAATTTTTGCATATCGTCCTAATTGGCAAGGTGCATCCTAACTATGTAGGGTTCTGACATGTTCGTTACAACCTATGCCACCTAAGTGCTACCTATCTGATGACTGTGAGATATACTACCAAGCCTACTTGGACAGTTTCTTCCTGGGAATAGTTTTCATTAAAACTGTTCCCAGGAAGAATCGTAATTAGTAGGAAAAAAATCCTAAAAGCCTCCATATCAATCTCAAAGAGTCTGAAGTTCTCATGTTCTTTTGCTAGCTTTAAACCACCAGGTCACCAGAATATATTCAAGAGACGAGCAAGACATTAACCTGCAAATGTAAAATAATAGACAAAAGTCATTTCACAAGTAGATAACCAGAGTCTTAATGACGGTGATAATATAAATGATGACCAATTTAACAACCATTGCATCTTACAATACAATGATAAAATGAAATCTCGACGGATAGCAAATTACACAGGGCAAAGTGAACCCAGTCCTCAATGTGCATGAAAGTAAAGTGTCAGGCTGCCCAATTACAGGCCAGTACAGTATGTGATCACCTTGCATCAATTAACCGACTTCAGGTGATGCCAGCATGCTGGCAAAACTAAATCATGCATAGAAACGTGCCTCTGAACTGGTATTCTCACCTCAGATGAACCAGAGGTATCACACCAACAAGGATTTTATAATGCGACAACATAAAGTAGAACAAGCCTACAAAGGTATTCCAAGTAGTGTGATCCTGCAAACGTATTCTTATCACAAAGTCCACATAACACAAACACCCAGCATGGCTAGATGCAGCGCGATCCTACAAAGGTATTTTTATAACAAAGTCTACAAAACACAAACACCCAGCATGGCTGGATGTTTGCACATGAACGCCATGAATTAAACATTCAGATGAGACCATGCATACACTACCTTTCCAAAAACATGTTCCTATCTAATAAATAAAATCAGGCCCTTCCCTATCAACTCCTTGATTAATGACTGAAAAAGAGAAAAAAAAAAACCTAAAGTAAAATGAAGAGTATATTTACCAATACCTTCATCAAATGCTCCATCCTCTTAACTAAACCATATGCAGCACATGTACCCATCACCAGTACATGTAAAGAAGTTAACCGCAAGAAGCATGAGAACATAAGCTAATAGTGATGTGCAAAGAGAACATAATCTCATCCACAAGAACTCAAAACACTACCAACTCATTGAGCTGCTTCCATGCGCCAGCAAAGCAGCGTCTGTAAGAAGAATAAAGGACACTTCAGAATGGTAAAACTTAACAAAGTAACTGCACTAAATGACTCAAAATCTTAACCCATCATTTTTTTCACCAAACGAGGGGAAAAAACTCTCGGCCATTTATTCAAAATTGCATATTATGCTCTCAGTAACTGCATTTCAAGCATCTGCAGGGAGGAGCTCAAATATCTATTTTATTGCATGTAATAAAGAACAATCACAGTCCGTATCAGATGTGCCTGTTTGAACTTTACTGTTTCTTTATTATATTAAAAATAACAGTATGCTATTTGTTTCACCTACATTTAGTATAATCCATGCCAGGACCAGAAAGTCTCTAGATACAGCAGAGTTAGCTAGCTTAGACTGATTTGCTATTTATTTTCACTGATATTTAGCATGATCCTCGCCAGTATCGGAAAGCCTCTAGATACAAGAGGCACATTGGCCTAGGGATCTATGGTACTTGAATCCCAAGCCCTCCCTGAAGCCACCCTCATATGTCAGTCTGCCAGATCCTCCTTCAAACCTGAAGATGCCAAAGGAACATCAAGAGTTACATAACTGAAACACCATTCCATAAAAGCTAATATAAAATACATGAAAATTCGGCAACCAAGGAAGAAAATAAAAATTGCCCATCATAAGCAGTTGTGCATGATCATAACTTCCATCAATTTCATTCCTTCCCTGCAAGCACGTCTATGACCAGAACCTCCATTTCAGTGCTTTTGCAAATGTTTACTCCAGGAGATGGATGAATCCCCATAGAGGTCATGGAATGTCACAACTGAGCATGCTTCCTTCTATGATATGGGAGGAACTTACCAAGGTGCTTGAAGAGGACAAAATGGCTCAGGCCTCAGGAAATAGTGGAAGTGACCAAAAATGCTGCTGCTGCAGAAGAGGCGGCCTAGGATGGAGTGAAAATGGGATTCCACGAGCAGAGATGGTGACAAGAATGAAGAGGAAGAAACATTGGCAGGGTTAACAGAAGACTGAAGAGTGACAAGAATGAAGAGGAAGAAACATTGGCAGGGTTAACAGAAGACTGAAGAGGCAGCAGAACAGCAGACTCAGGGTTGCAACTGCTCTGACTTTCAGCTTTAAGTTCTTTATACATCATTTGCAACATATGTTACATCTATCATCCCTCCATTTCATCATTGATATTCACATTCAACTCTTCATGCAAAAAGTTACGCACAATCCCATGAAATTTCTCTCATTAAAACCATGAAACAATCATAAAACAATAACAAAAGGACATGTCGCATCAAAAAAAAGAGCCTGCTCTAAGCATTCTGGGATGAAACAGAAATAAGTAAATAATAGATTGCTATTTTTTCTTGATTCAAATTCGCATTATTAACAAGAAATGAAAACTCACTGCAATATACGGATCCACATTTACATTGACAGCTATCACTTACAATGATGAGAAGGGAGTAAAAAGACAGGCGACAGCTACCAAACCAAGTACACTCCTCAGGGAAGAGAACTTTAAAAAGCTCAAACTCCACGTCTTCTCCATTACTCCTGAAATCCAGGCATTTCCTTCCTTCTTCTTAGTCATCACAACTGGAGTCCCGACATCATAGCTTCTTGGTGTTTCAGGTGGCACAGCACAACGGATCAGAGCCCAGTTCAGCCCCTCGAAGAATGGGTGCTGCTTAATCTCTGCTGCCCCTCTGACTGATCCCAGCCTGTTCTCTGGTTCCTTTACCAGCAGCCCTCTGATCAAATCTCTTGCATGGAAGCTGGCAGCTGGGCTCTCGGGAAACTTCAAACTCTGAGAGACCACATTAGACAAAGTTTCTTCATTTCCTGGTCCCTTGAAAGGTGTCCTACCAAAAGTAATTCATATAGAAATATTCCAAAAGTCCACCAATCTACAGCACTTCCATGTCCATCTCCTCTGATAATCTCGGGGGCTAGGTACTCATGGGTCCCAACAAAGGAGTTAGATCGTGCATCAGTGGGCTCCACCACAAGCTGTGGAAGTGGGCTGACCTGGCCACCTAGGTCAGCTTTTAGCTTGCGGGTCCTTGCCATGGTCGAAGACCCTAGACGGGGTGTGAAACAAGAAACATTAACCCAGGATGGTTGAAGACAGAGAGGATCAATGCAACTGTTTTCAGCACAAGGTCCTGAAAGCTTCTTTACAGGCCCTTCTGTGCCCAAGGATGAAGATCTGAGAAGGGTAGGGCTCACGGAACACCTAAGAGAGAGGTCAAAATCAGATAGCATGATATGCCCATCATCACGAACTAGGATGTTCTCTGGTTTGAGATCTCGATAGATCACCCTAACATGTGCAGGTACTCCAGTGCGAGGAGGACTTCTGCAACATAAAACCTGCAGAAATGATCGTGCAGCATTAGTTGTAGCATCAACAGGGAATACACACTCTTAAAGCATAACAAAAGATGTAAGTGACACCCATTGATTGCACATTGAATCTCTGCTTCACCATAGATTCAATTATTACCAACTCTGAATCTGGCCATGTGCCGCAAGTGTTCTGATTCCTATCTGGTGTGGTGGGTGCTATAGATAAATGATAGCTGAATTTTCTGACTAAGTATCATTCATGTTTGTAGATTTGGGTTCAGACAATTGTTTAGAAGACAGTAACCAGTATGCCACTCAAGAAGCTGCACAGAAAAGTGCCACACACTGTCACGTTCTTCACCCGAACTTCAGTTGGATTTCATGAGAACCTAATACATTCCAGCACTTTCTGCAAGCCGGCTTATCAAACCAAATCAGCAATCACATTTTGTATTGAATTCCTAAAATTGGTGGCACTAAAGCAGAAGCTATCTGGGGGTTTTACTGGTTTCAACTAGCCAGATTATTGGATTTGCCATGGTTCTAGTTATTAAATAGCCTGCCTTCTGATTTAAGGCAATTGGTTTGTTCACATCAGTCGCTTTGTATAGAGTATACTTTAGCAAGTTTAGTTAATTTAGATGAGATTTACTATTAATAGAATATTATCCCTACCAAAGATCCAGAATGTCATAAAAGGTTCTTCCTAAGCCTCCTATCTAAGTGCGAGTGGGAGGGATGATTAAAATAAACCACAACAAGGAGAACCATGGCATGACTTAAATGTAACTAGAAGGATGACTTGAACAATTTTCACATGCCTTCTTGATAGTAAAATGCAACTGCTAAGCTACAAGTGGCCTTCAGTTGAAGCTACCTACCTAGCAGCTGGTTCAGAGAAAAATCTTCCAGGTTGTCTCTGTCGGAGGACATGCAGGTCACCACCTGGACAATACTCCATGACTAGACACGAAAGGTTATCGGTCGTAAAATGTGAATACAAGGTAGGAAGGAATGGATGATCCAGCATTTGCAGTATCTCCCTTTCAGTTTGTGCTCTCAGCATCTTTTTTCTGCTCACGAGGAATTCAACATCCATGACCTTCAATGCAAATAAGCATTCTGAACCAATTAGCTCAGCAAGATAAACAGTCCCAATATCCCCACAGCCAAGCCTTCTGAGAAGCTTAAAATTCTTCAATCCTAAGCTTCCTTGTTGCATCATGATGTGGCGAATTGCTACCCATCTCACATCCTTTGACATGTGAGGCCTACTGCCATTACTGCTGGAGACACTATGATGGCTCTCCTCACTGATGCTGGTGCTGCTACTATAATCACCAATGCTACTTTTAGAACTTTGGGAGAATTCCCCCTTCTCTCTTGAACTTGAGCACTCGCTTGTTTTCACACCAATAGCTCTACCACCACTACAGATATTTGGACTGAAATCAGGCTTGTTCGCACCACTGTAAATGTTTTCCGTGGCGACTGCGCCAGCAGGATTGATACTGCTGGTTGCTGGAGAGACAGATTCTTTCTGGCAACCTGACTTTGTTTACTAGGAACAACACCAGCTTTGTCAACTTCTCCACATCTGCTGGAATTACCAGACTTTGAAGCAGGTTCCCTCTTTCCTTTCTTTTTGACACAAGCCTTGCTCCGAAATACTGGCTTGATCAGACGTGGACTTACCTTGCTTGATTCAGCCCCTTTCTGGAAGCCAGATACGGATGTTACAGAAATCGTCTTTCCCTTCTTCTCTATCTCTGTGACAACTGATGGATCATTTTTGTTTTTGCTGATGTATGATCAAGAACATCTTGAATTCTAACTTTTGGTACCTTAGGTGTGTTAGGAACTGCAGAAAGCAGTGAAGAAATAGCATCTTGGTTGGATGGCTCCAAGCTTGTTTACAGAGACCAGTGGCTTTTCCAGATGATTCCATGGCAAGTTTTCAGGAACAATCGATATCTCCACCAAATTTCCTTTTCTTCATCAAGAGAAAGACTAGAGTCATTTGCTTGGACCACTACAGATGCATACAGCCTTTTAATCGTTCCAGCTTCTGAGACACCAGATAAGCCAATTGGCTTCGATAACCTCTTCACAGCAGCCATCTCTGATGCCTGAGAAATGCATAACCTTCGTAGTGCCTGTTTCAAGGTCACTGATTCAGATATTCCTATTCCTGATGCTTGAGATATCCCAACCTTAACTGGCTTCTTAAGATTATTCTTCCTCAGTAAGTCCACACCAGCCTGGCAAGAAGGACCGACAATCCTTGATGAGGTCTTGAGATCAATTGTCCTCAAAAGCTCATCAAGGTCATCCTCCACAGGATGACCACGAGGCTTACGAGCTCGCTCATCTGTTTTGGTTAATACTAAGTGTGTTAGATCTATTAAAATGATGAACTGATTTTGTTCTTCATTCAATTCAACAATCTCAGAGATACCACCTGATGAACCCATTTTCTGACGTGGCTCAACCAACCAAGACAACCTACTTTACCAGCAAAATGACGCATTAAACAACTAACCCATTTCCCAGGAAGCCATCCAGTGGGTAGTGAAGCAAAATTGAGAAAAGCCAAACTTTTGTACATAGATTCTTTTCGTGCATATCAATTATTATACTTGAAGGAGGCCTCCATAACAACTTCTCCACATCCATGTGCACCATGATCCTGTTCAATGGGACCACAATGCATTAAAAGATCACAATATTGTACATACTTGGAGCCAAATTAAGGTTATCTCTAAAAACAATAACACAGCATTAAAAGATAACAGATCCCAATTCATGAAAGCAGAAATGACTTGGTAGTAGTTCTGAAATTTATTTATTGAGATAACTACTTGTTCAACCCTGGTAGAGAAATTTGAAACGGAAAGAAGCCCAAACAGAGACCCAACCTAGAATCAATTTGAACTAGGAAATCAGCTGTGTTTTGACGTGACCCAGATTCAGAGCAAAATGTAAAAGCTTGAAAGTTTGCAGCCAAACATCAAGGTAAAGAATTTATAAGGAATACAACTGACTCCGAAAACTAGTCATAGAAATTTATTCCTCAATTGCCACTAACCTTCTTGATCATATACCAATGCATAGTTCCCCCTAAGTTTAGTCCAGATCTGAATAATTTTTAATGCTATAAGTGTTCAATTTAGCTTCTAACCTTCAGCATCACACTATCAGACTTCTAATGACACCAATTCAGCCATATATAGATAGACTTTGAGTTATCAACTTGACTGAAGTACATTTCCTAAAAGTCAAAGTGTTACTCAGGCTTGACAGGATACACAACCTGCTTTAACTGAAGTCGATGGGCTGAATACCTAATTTAGAAGATGAGTCTATTCCAGTTATTCATATGCACAGTCCAAGAACATGAAGGCAAATCATCCCTATTCCAGTTACTGGTATCTACAGCCTAAAATGCCTAATTTTTTTAAGGCACACATAACAGAGTTTTACATGAAAAACTCAAAGTAGCCACCTGGTTTGACATGTCAGTTTCCATTGTCAAGAGCTATTGTGAATGCTTAGCAGTAAAAAGGGTCGCACTTGAATTGCATCTCTTATGCAATTAAAATTCTGCAACTCTGCAATGAAATTTACTTCTAGCTATCTGCATGTGCACCAGATTTCTGCTAAAAGCATTCAGATATGTGATATAATTTTGACTGACAACAGACGTCACGAGACAGAATTAAGATTTGACAGTCATCCACAACTGTAATCTTTCCTGTTCCTTTCATGGTTATAATTGCGAATACCCAAGGTTCTAGATGTAAAGGACTCAAGTTTTGATATCCAAACTTCAAATTACAAAGACAAGGTGACAAACCCTCAAACACATTCAGCCATCTTTATTTCAAACCGATTCAACCGCATCCACTAAGGAGTAAAAGAGAATCGCTAGATTTGTAAAACTTATTAAAAGTAAACCATATTTCCACAATCCGCACTCATTTCCACTAATTTGACAAGCACATGGCCTTCTTTGACGCTAGAAATAAAAATGTATGAAAGAGAGGCGGGGGTTCCATTACTCCATGCCCATTTCTAAATCTTTGCAACGAACAAGTTTCTTTTCCCTGCACAAATTTCTTCCAGCCGATCAACACGCAAGAGAGATAACAGGAAGAAATTTGAATTTACTAAAGAAAGGTGGATTACTCCCTCCATTCCATCAACTGGAAAAAAATGGAAAACAGAAAACTGCCCCAGACCAAGTCGGCAATAATAGACAGTAGCAAAGCCGTACAAACTCAGCTGAGCGAAGGTTGAGTAGAAAAGAAACCATACCGGGAGCCAGCACCAGCTCAGATCGGAGACTCAGTTCGACGAGCTCGATCGAGGAGAGGGAGAAGAATGCTAGGGTTCAATGGCCTCGAGATCTGAAATGGCGACGAAAATTACAAGAATGACGGGAAGGGATTAGGGTTAGGTTGGAAGCCGTAGAAGAGGGAGACAAAGCGGCAAGAGTGGAAAATGCTCATCACGAGAATAGGCAAGAGGTTCTCTGATCGACCCTCTTAAGAAAAAGAAAAAAAAAAGGAAATGCGCGAGGTGAGGTTTTTTTTTTTAAAAAAAATAGAAATAATAAAGAAAGGGATCAAAAACATCTCGTGCTCCGCTCCGCGGAAATATCGCGATCTTCATTATTCGGGGCCCGTCGGTGGCCCCCTTCACTTGGGTGCACCGCTGGTGGCGTTTGGAGTTTTGGAACTTGGATGGCGAGTGAGACACCGAACTATGAATGGTGCCATTGGGACCCTACCATCATCATGATGGCATCGCAAATGTGCGAGGTAGGAAGTAGAATGAGTACTTCGTTGCCATAAGCATGATCGAGATGGTGCCATGGGACCCTACATGGTCCGACTCATCGTGGGATGAACATTCTTTGAATGGGTAACGCATGAGTTGTCGCACCGATAATTTATATAACTGGTAGAAAGGTTCAATGTTAGGTGGAGGCCTGCAATGGTAAAATAGCTCGGTCTCCACCAAACGGAGGCCACAATGGCATCCTATAAGAGATGGAAGCATTCCAGTGGAGCATGAGGCATGATGTGTCGAGCGTGTTGAATGATCGCCAACCCACAGATCGTGTTGTCTTTGCCGTATACCTAATTAACATTCTAATCGATAACTTTGTTCCGCTAATGGCCAACCATTCAACAAGACCAAATCTTCTTGTCATGAATGATTAACCTTAGAATTCCTTTTCTTTCTAACTCCTTTTGAAGTAGGTTTTGAAATTAAAATCCACGCATGACAAGATGCTAGTGGCACAAAAAAGTTAAGAATACGTTTGGCAGTCATTTTTACCAATCAATGTGCAATTAATTCAACGGTAGGTCCTGCATAAGATATGAGCATAATACAGCTCTGATAATTTTTTTTTTTTGATTAACTTGTTGCATCCAACATGGCATGGCATTTAACCATAATCTTTTTCTCTATCCTTGGAAGAAAGCACTTTGTACGTGACTGAGATGTGGTATTGATTTATTAATAGCGAATCTCACCTAATCAAATCTAAAGGGATACCTGGCCTAACCTATCAAGAAATCCAATAAAGCAAAAGGCAGCTGGACATGAATCCAAACTGCATAACAAAATCCCGGATGGATCATCCTTGTTTCAGGTGGCACGTTCTCCTATCACAACCCTACCAGTTGCCGTAAAATAGTGCGCTCGCTTACATGAATTCCGAGGAATATTAGATGATTCAAACCGTGAGATTTCAAAAGTATGGAGGCGCAGTCCAGGCACCGGCTGCGACATTAAAGAAAGGCGTCCGAATAAAATTGCTTTAAACCAGCTATGCCATCATATTGGATAAGCGACGTATCAATTTTATTTTCCCCAACTTAATCTCATCCAACTTCTGCAACCTTCTAAGGTCTAATTTTGAGGTTGGAACCCTAATCCCCATACAGGCATGCACCACTCTACTTTCCTTGCACCACCTAAAAACCTCAGCTGCTTAGCGGTAATCCCAAGCAAGATGGAGGATTTTTTATTAGAAAAATCGGTGTGATAGCCAACTTGCAATAATTAAATTGGTGATAGATACCATACTTATCATAGAGGTGGGAAACGTAAGCAGACAGAGATTTAAAATACGACCAAATGGCATATGTGTTGTTCCCTTGCTCAATCTCCTTTGAAAAGGATAGTTTGGCGCAATCTCAAAGACGGGACTTCTTAACAGGAAGAGCATAGCTTGCTTTATTCCAACCAACGGTATGAACAATAAAGGGGCATCCGGGGAGCTTCCATCTATCTGTCTCTCTCACTTTGGATAAACTGTCTTGCAATTGTCCCTGATTAAAAACCCCCACCAAGGCAGGGGTTTAACCGGGCCATCGACTTTGATACCCTTCCCGGTCTGGGAGTTGAAAATTTTCTATAAAATTCTTCACTCAGAAAATTTCCAATGGACTAGTATATGCTATGAAATTACTATGAAAAAAAAATTAATGTCGCATTTTTTGGATGAAATTAATAATGAATCCCCATAATTATTTTAACCTGAAAATCTTTGGTGAGAGGGTGTAAATTAATCGAATCATCTGATGTGCCAAAAAAAAAAATCGACTTATTTATTGCTCAGCAAAACCAACATTAATGCTGTCAACATCCACCACATAAGGCAATATTCTTATTTTTATACGATTCTCAAAACTATTCGTGATGCATCAGGACCTGACCTATAGATAAGAGATATCTCGAATCTCTTTTACTTTCTTTCTTTATATTTTAATACTTCTCAACCAACAAAACTTATTAGAACATGAAATGATTGATAGAAATTTAAGAAAATTATAGTATTTCTTCGGGGTTCCAACACACACCTTCTCATTACCAAAATTTAAAATGACCTTCAAAATTTCCAAATCAATATAAAATAGTCTCCATGTTCATATATGTCAATAGAGTTGCGGCACATGACTATCGTATGATATCATAGATCTATTGTTTAATGAAAATATCCTCTTCCAAAATTCTTCAACGCCTTCAACTATCACTCCCCTGATCTCTTCTGCCGACAAGCTCCATAATCAACGTGACACGCCACCACCTCTATTGCCCTCGGACTAGTTCACCGTTGATGCTGCCCTCCTCCGAATCGGCTCCTCCAACCTTTTCCTTCATCTTTAGATTCCAGTCAAGCTCGATCCAAGTTTTTCCCAGGCTATTTAGTTTGTTAGTCTCTCTCAGCAGAAAAGAAACCCAAAATTTTCCCAACCAAGTCCCTCCAACCAGCCTTGAACAAATTGACGATCTGGTTGCATGCAAAGTTTTTCGCAGAAAGAGAGATGAGAAGCTCTATTTCGTCTTCTCAATTGCTTAGGGACCCTCCTGGCTCCTGTGACTAGTCTCACCTCGATCAACCATTTACCGCATTCATTCCTGGCTACCGTAAACGAATAAGATAGAACACAGCCCTTCAGCTTTTTCCTCCCTGCCTCCTCCACCTTGCAGATTGCCAAATACATCACGCAATCATTGAAGCTGTGAACACACACCACCGTCAATGCGTAACACGTTAAAACAAAAGATGGGTCGTCGATCAAGACTCGCTAGGCCATGTTTGTTGTTGTCGACCATAAGGACTCCGCGTAAACGTGCTCCATTTATTACGGAGTTTATTTCCACATATTTGACTTTGTTTCCCCAACTTGTCAACTTCCGACTTCAAGGGAATACAAATAAGATTTGGTTGATTTTAATCTGTATTATAACACAGCTTTTTCTACATCTCTACAGTCGTCTTTTTGTCTATGTTTCTGCATAAATTGTTTCCTTGTGGTTGCTTTAGTCTGAAAAGAATCTGGGCTCTTACCAAACGTCACCTGATTATCGGGTCAATGAATGCTTAAATAATGGTATGAAGGTGCCTAAAGAGAATTGGTTCAATCATTTGATGGTTGGTTATCTTAATCAACTCATAGGCCGTTGCGGTAACTAAAGAGATGGTTTGTCTGCTCTGTGGGGTTTGTAGCTAGAGATAGGCATAGGGGCAGGGCACTGATGGAAGCTTTCCAATCCGTCAAGCAATGAATTGCCTGCCACTTGCTTCCCCAGCCACCACTTTTTGAATCCTACTGCTTTTACATTTCAAAATGTACCATAATATCTAAGACACTACGGAAGGAAGCTTCTAAGGATGCCCTTAACTAGTTACCGGTGCCTTCCTGAAAAGAAGGTACAGCAATCATATTAGACTCAGATCATTTGAAACTTTGAATATTCTTTTTTTTTAAAAGGAGCAAGCAACCGGTTAATTCTGATACTAATGCATTATAAGCTCATGAATTAGGTTGGCATGCACCAACTCATTCATTTACCATCTAACTTTGTGGAATAAACAAGACGAATATTTGACACTGTGTAAGGACTCTCCTTACGCAAGCCAAAATCCGACCCTAAAGTATGAGGAGCAGAATCACAACTAACAATAATCTAAACAATATTTCCACATGATGTCATCAGATCTTGGTAACCATCATCAACAAATGTATTCGCTTTCATCACCTTAAGTTTGTTGGTTTCTCATGATAGAAGAAATAAGAGCACCAGGAGAAGGCAGATTAACTGATGAAGAGCACTAGGTTAGAGGCGCATGCTCCCTTCCCTTCAGAGAGAAGTTAAATTTAGGGAAAAAACTAATTCTTCAGTTTCACGTGTTACCATGTTATTTTGCTTGATATTTCAGGCCAGCTGAATTGGATTCAACAGTAGGGGACAGCCCATCCAGCTTAGACTGCCTCCATCTCAACAAAGGGAGCCAACAAACCCACCAAGGCAGCCTCAACTAGGGCTCAAAGGCTCCTACCATCTACAAAAACGTGGCTTCAGCCAGAAAGCTACCGTATTACCATAAATCATTTGACGTTTTCCATATCAGACTCTCAGCCCAAAACGTTAAGCTGTTGGAGAACTGGCTCGGGTCAATAAATCCATGTGGCACCCTTTTATTAGTCAATATAGGACTACAATAATCTCTCCCACTCAATGCAGTGATGTCCTCATCACGATTGGCTCCTACTCAAGAGAGGAGGACCTACCCATGGCCTGTGTTCCACTTGACCTTACCAGATCCTCCTCGACCCTAATATCGCTCAGTAAGAGGCCCACATGACTAATAACAATTGCGACGCACGATAAACCTGGTATGATGTCACTTGTCACAGGCTCTCAGCCTCAGAGCTTGACTGTAAAGTGTTCCATTGGTAGGCATGCTTACCAGGTTAAAGTTAGTAGTAATAAAATTAACCATCTCATCTGCTATAGACAGTTGAATTTGCATTCTTTAATCACTAGAAATGCTTCCTTGTTGTAAAATAAGCACCTAGTGCATCCTTTAACATGTGCAACATTTTGTTTGAGCGACAAATATTCTGTTTTCTTAGAAAGGGAAAGTGCAGTACATAAATAAAAAGCTGGCAGCAACTAAACATATATCATAACCCATAAACATTATTCCTTTTATTTGAGATGTGTTTTATCATAGGTGGATACCAGGCTCCAACCACATTAAAAGATCTATATTCATCTAATTAGTGTTCACTTTAGACATATGCAACCATTTACCAGAGCTCTCAGGCTTTCTCTAACATATCATTCTTTTTCCATACTAGCTCTACCACAAATACCAATAATCATATTAAAGGAATAAATTAATCAGAATATCTGATTGACAAGAAAAAGATATTAAACCAGCTAACCATCTTAGCTTACTTGTAGTTACCAAGCAGCTATAGGTAATTTAAGAAGCAAAACCAAGAATGAACCCTCTATGTATCAAAATAGGTGGACATTGCATTCTTGATAAGGTATAAAATTTTGCCAGACCTTGGACCAACCTGGTATAAGAATCAGATCTAGGTCCAGGACTAGTTTAGAGGCATAGATATCAAGTCCAGGTCAGAACTGGGCATGCCGGACCGACCTGAAACACTATGATCTTTCGTTTCCATCACAATAAAATATATGGAACACACATTGAAGTGGACAATTATGTAATATGTCCCTTTCTATGCAGTCAACTAACAAATTAAGATGAATACAACCGCCAGTAATGCCACCACTAGTCTCTCAACCCAAATAACTGGGACAGAGATTGTTGATTATTGCTTTAAGTGGGATCATGAGGCTCCATCATCTTGCAAAAGCGACAGGCTAACAGACAAGAAGACAACTTTTTTTCGAGTCTAACATCAGTAAGGAATTTGAAGATGATTTCTCACCTTGTCTTCTCACTTTTGAGTCTACATAAGAAAAATATCCTATGCTAGTGGAAAATCATTATCTAAAACAATATAGCAGTCACAAGTTTGTCACAGCTAGATCATTAGATTTGAGATGCTATGTCATTCAACAGACAGAACATAATGAGCAGTTATCAACATCATTGCCAAACTGACAAACTTGAAGATTCATATGAACAACTAATAACCAAACCAACATATTCCATTAAAGCAGCTTGAGTATCCCAATATTCTAAGCACATAACATCAAGGCACTGGATGGCAGGTCCATATCCAACAATATTAGGAAACCAATAGTCATCAGCATCATTGAGAGAGAAGTACAGATGGTGGTGCCTTGACAAGATTGTTAAGATGACAAAGGTGGTCTGTGAAGTGCAAAATGGAGGGGGGGGGGGGATGAAGATCTCTTATGAAAGTGCCAATTCCTAAAAGCAAGTTTTAATGGAAATGTTTGAATCTTCCTATATTATATATTCTATATGTTTATTGGAACATTTGTTGCACCAATTGCTGAAGTTAAATACAATCAATGAGATGCTTTCTTCAGCTCCCAATTCACCATTCCTGTGAATTGAGGATGAATTCACATCTTCCGTTATGCACACGTCAACCGACTCATTGAATTCTTTTGGCAATGTCCAGAAACCTATAGGATCTTCCTTCACTATGGGACTTTCATATTCTTGGAATGAAAAGATAAACTCTTAAGCAAAATTTAGGCAGAAATTACATTTGATGTCTTGGATACAGCCATATTGGTGAAATATGCATGTCTATCTAGCCAATTCTTGCCTTCAACATACAATGAAATGCTTCTTAATCTTGCAATATAAATCATTTTCATTGTATAATCCTATGCAAGATCATAGCCATGGTACATTGAACCTTGTGCAAAATTACTGCAGAAAGAAAATACAAGGAATAACCCTATTATCTTGTTGTTCACTATAACAGACCTCCATGTGACACTTCAGGGTGTTTAGCCCATGATGTGGCGGATTTGGGACTTCTTTTAATCGTGCAAATCCTACATCATTATTATCATCTTCTCTCGCACTTTATACTCATAACACTAGTAATTGATCTGCTTGTGCTAGAGATCCACCAAAATGATCTAGTATTCAACTCAAAAAGTTCCAACACAAACTTTATTTCCCCATTTCATCCACTTAGCACAGGTTACAATTTGTAATGGGCAATAGTCAAGAAATAAGAAGAGGAAAAGATGGGGGACAAGTAACAGGAATGAATAATCAAAAATATACAAATAACACTTTCTAAACATAGTACTATAAAACCAACTAAGCTCCACAAGATGAAGGTTTCCTAGATAAAGAAACAACATGCGAGCCTGTTTGGGAATGATCTGCCAGATCCGACCGCATTTGGAGGCGAAGAGATTGCTGGAGGGGGAGAGGAGGTAGTGGGAGCGCAGAGGAAGAGGGAAAGGGTAAGGCCTCCCATTCCCATACAATAAATAAATAAATAAAACTTGGAGAAGCCTTTCTTCTAATCCTACTGAGACCAGGCTGACAACCCAACGATCTCCATCTCTCTGCTCTAGCTCCCTCCTCCCCCACCCTTTGGTGTTCTCTTCCCCACCCGATCCAATCGGATTCAGTGGATCATCCCCAAACAAGCCCCATAAGGAAGAATGATTTAGAGTTTGCTTTCCCACTTTATTCCTATTTGAATTGAGAGGATTGGAGAAAAGATAAGAGAATCAGGGGAGAAATACAGATCTTGCTTTGGTTAGGAAAGAAGAAACATTCATTTTCTTTGTTTGGTTACAAATTTTGGGACAAAAATGAATAGCAGTTAAAATCCCTCCTTTCAAAAGTAAGCGGGGAGAGAAGAGAAAGGAGAGAAATTGTTTCACTCCAACCCCCTTTTAACCTCTCCCAGCTATGGAGAGATTCAGAGAGAAAGAACTCTCCTCTTTCTCTTCTTTTCCCTTGTGTCCCTGGTTCTTTTCTTTTTTCTTCTCTTGAATTCAAGATCCTCTTCTTTTCCTTGCTTTTCTCTTCTTTCATTTTCTTTCTTTTCTTTTGTCTTCTCCCCTATGTATCCAAACAGGTTGGATCAATTCTTACATATTATATTGGGACCAAAATAAAAAAAGTAGATTAACTTACCTGAAAATGAAGAAGGTACATGGTCTATGGTTAAGTAACTATAGCTTCGGGTACAATGTACCATATGATCTTTGAGGAGGCAAAGCATGATCTTATTTTCCAATAGATTCTTGAATTTCAAAAAGATGAAAGGATACTAGCGTAATTTCAATGTCCAATAAAGGACAGAAAATTTGATGAAAAGGAAAGAAAAATAAGGATGGTTTCACAAAATCCACTCCAAAAAGCAAAAGCAGCAATCAGTTATCCAATGGTAATTCATCAATTTGCAACTCTATAGCATAATCCTAATGATATTACCAAGCTTCTATCCTAGAGGTTTTGTTGGTTCATGAATAATAGGGGAATAGGAAAAGTTACCCTACAAGTTATTACATTTTCATATGTCTACAACTTCTGAAATAACTTTAAGCTGAGGTTGCATTAAATAAATCGAGATGGGCATTGGAATTAAAGTTTACAACATGAAGAGAGAGGTAGCCCAACCATTGTTTATGGTTTACATCTAGTGCTAGTATTCTAAGACCGAAGATGAAAAGTGCAATGTCTCAGCTCTTGATTCTTGACAATCAAAAGCAAAATTTTTGAAAGTAAGCATCTATTTATATTCCCAATAGACGAGAGCCTCTAGAGTTAGAGTTTATGTAATTTTGAACTTCAAGGTTTCTTCTTTGTTCCATAGCAAACCAGAACAATAGCATTGACATACACAGATTCATGGCAATGTACTTGTTATCTGAAGAAAGAATTTTTTTCCTCCTCCTTGTTTAATTTCATTCACAAAGAAATCCCAAAGTAACAATAAAAATCAGAGTGTGATGCTGTCAAAATAAGTAAACATCAAATGCTTGATATTACATGCTTCACTAAGTTGAAGAACCTATCTCACAACAAATAACATAAACCTGACCTTGCGCGGCACTGGAATAGGGTGAATGGGTGGTCAATTCTCGTCATCAACTGGATATTCCAGCTTGGAGGCTTAGCTTATCCTTGACCTCGAGAGGGGTTGCCGTCTGGTTCCTGATCCGCTTGATCTTGGGGCTCGACAAGCCCCTGTGACCAAACCCATAAAGCCGGAGGACCTGGTTGTCGGCAAAGTTGAAGGCCCTCTCCATGCTGCCAAGGCATTTCTCAACCGGGTAATCCCCGTAGCTACCGCAGGGCTTGCACCCGACAAAGTGCGTCACGAAGGGCCACCTCTCGTCCCCGAGCCCCGGGTGGTACTTCTCCATCATCTCCTCATAACGCTCCACCAGGCCGGCCCAAAAACCGTGGAGGTAATAGGAATTCTCGATGTAGACTTTGTCGCCCACCGCTCCTGCTGCGACAGAAGCAGGTAAATCAAGGCGGACTGGTCGTCCGCCTCGAACGCCGGCCGGCCTTTGAGGTTGGCAGTGAGGATCCGGCCGGCCTCCTCCCGAATCGTCCCCTTGGGACCCATCGGAGCCCAGGCGTCGAGAAGATCCAGCGACCACTGGCAATTGCGGAGGAGGAAGCTGCCGGTGTTTAGGGCAATCCAAGAATGCTGGTCGAAGAGGAGATCCGGGTAGCCATGGATGACAAGATTGTGGGCATCGTAGCGGGAGATCGGGATCTCGAAGGCCATGTCGGTGAAGAGGGCGTCGCTGTCCATCCACCAGACCCACTCCACCTCCGGGTGGGAAAGCATCAGGCGGCGAATCAGCGGAGCTTCGCCCAGTACCCCGCGAGCTCCCGATCCAAATGGGCCATGTTGTATACGATCTCGATCCCGTGGAGGCGGCAGTAGTCGATCTTGTTCTTGGTGGATTTGAGAAGGTAGTGGTCGCCGATGGGGTTGTCGCAAGGGTTGGGCGGCGATCCGGTGACGAGGAGGATGCGGGGATTGCCGCCGGCAACCTGGGACGGGAAGCCGGGGTTCTCCCTCAGCCACCGCCGGCGCTGCTCGTCCCAGTCGGAGATCTTGGGGCCGAGGGTGTAGTTCTTGGCCGCCGCCAGGGCGGCGGTGGCTGTGGAATTGGCGGCGGAGAGGGAGGTCGAGTTGGAGGAGGAGTCGAGAGGCGGGCGTTCTTCGTCGTCGGGGTCGGAATCGGAGCGGATCTCGCGGAGAATGCGGTCGATGTCCTCGATGACCTTCTGGTCGGAGTCGGCGTCGGCGCCGGGTCTGCCGAGGTTGCCGACGCCGATGGTGCCGCGCAGGACGAGGATGGTGACGAAGCCGCAGAGGACGGTGATCTTCAGGTTATTCAAGGTCTTCTGAATCTGCCGCCGGCGAGATCCGCCGCCGGCTCGGGCGGTGGGAGGCCGCCGCGGTCCCTCACCTGACCCATTCGAGGTCGCTTCCCCACTTCTTCTCTCTTTCGAGGTTTCTTAACTGGTGCCGCTACTCATGGGAAGGGACGTGGGTTCGACTACGGCCGCCCGCGGCAAAAGGATTACAGGCGAAAGAGGCTTAGGAGTGATTAGGGTCGACGTGGGCACGTGGCAGATTCTTGTAGATTTGGCATCGTCACTCGGGAAAAAACGCGTACCTTGTCCGATTCTCAAGATTCGTGCCGGAAGATTGGCGCGGATTGCGCCGCTGCGCGTGCCAGAAGATAATGGGCGGTGTCGGTGGGCGGCCATTTGTTGGGTCAGCAGATGGGGCTTCAGCCCATGATAGACTGCAGGCTTTGCTCTTACCTCCATCCAAACCATGCTTTCACTTTCAGTACTTCTGTTGGTGTGTAGAGATGTGAGCGTTACTATAGTGACTCCGGAAGAAGACTAAACTTGTGTAGAGATGTGAACGTTACTATAGTGACTCCGGAAGAAGACTAAAATTTCGCTCAGCCGTCTTCCCACATCATACATTTCTGCCTCACCATGTAGCAGTACCGATCAGATGGTATTCCATGGATGCGCCGCTGCGAGCGGTAGGGCATGATGGACCGTGTCGGTGCCCGGCCATTAGGTTGGACAGCTGTCCATTGGAGTGGGTCAAGCATGCGAGACAGTGATCACGGGGTTGTTTGCAAGACCTGGCCACCTGGACCTGGGCTTTCGTGAGTTGCTTCCAAGTTGGAGGCCGTATCCTCTGAAGCTCCAAATCAAACTTGACGGTCTCGTTTCCTAAGCATACCCGTTCTTATGTTAAACAATGATCATGATGCATCAAGAACAATTGCTCTATATAAAGCAATGGCCCTACAATGCACAAGATTCTGTCGTCCCACAGTACATGGATGGCTGTCATTAACGAACCAAGCTATCGACTTCAAGGACTGAATATGAAAGAGTCCAAAATCTTTAGGTTTTGTTGCTGCAAAAATCCGCCGGCGCCGGAGATGCTGGAGTCGAGGGTGCCGCGGTCGCCGCCGGGACCTGCAAAGGAAGTCTAAACCGGAGGTGGGGTTGCTCCGGCAAGACCCTCCGACGCTCAAGTCAGTTCTCTGCTTTAACAAGAATGGAGAGCTCGAACGAAAATTTTAGCAGAGTTTTTGCTAGAGATCAGAGCTTAGAAATAACGTATCTGGGTGCCTATTTATAGGCAGAGGGCGTGACAGACTTGATGGCGACGCCTGTAACCGCCTGGTAGTGGGCCGTTCAAGAGTTTGTTACGGAGGG
>KE505153.1:174429-198748 GCA_000441515.1 Elaeis oleifera | reverse complement strand
CTCCAGGGTTGCCATGTTGTTGATTGGCTGACAGGTCCTAGGAATTAATTGGCGTCCTTGACAGGACGATTTCCCAGGCCTCTGACAGGGCAAGGCCTCTGACGATCGTACGACATGTCCTCGATGGGACTGCAGCCCATACCGGCTGTCGTGGAGGGGCCGGTCGACTGTACGTCGGGACTTGGCGGTCGGGTGGCGGCCCGGAGCGCGGTCGGCATCCGAAGGGCTTGTAGAAGTCGGATGTCGGCGGTGTGCCACCCGTCAGGAAGTCGGCGATGCACTGTCGGTGTCGCCGATCGTCGGTCGGGCGAAGTCGGTCGGCCGCTCTCGTGGATGAGTCGGCGTCTGGAGGGTCCGTTGGAATCGGGTGTCGGCCGCTCGCCCTGTCGGCGAGTCGGCGTTGTTCCACCCGGCATGGAGTCGGCTTTTGGGCGGTCGGAGTCGGTGTCGGCCAGCCGGGCCGACACGTCCTGGCCGGGTGTTACTGCCCGTTATCAGTCGGGCGGAGTCAGTCAGTCGGTTCGTCTCGGGGATGTGTCCGTATCCGGTTTGCAGAGAGGTCGGCGCCGCTTCGTCGGCGTCAGGGAGTCGGCACCAGTAAGTCGGTGCCGGGATCCGTCGGTGAGTCGGCGTTACGGTCAGTCGGTGTCGGGGTCAGTCGGTGTATACCATCACAACCGACAAACTCATTTCACACCATTCTGTAGAGTAATGCCACTGTAGCTTGCAACCATCTGGAGTCGCAAGTTATTAACTTCAAAACGAGCAATTTCTTTATCATTCCTAGCCCTTAAACGTGATCGTTATCCTTGGACTGGTAATCTTTATGAGAACTACCACACTTCTAGGCTTGCTGAGATTGGACCAAACGGGCTCAATTGCCGGCTCGCAAATAAACCGGCAAATACCTTCCCAGATTCCGATCTATATATTTACCCAGTAACGGCTTTATACCATGTCGTTTACGGTGAATGGCCTGATGTCCGCCGCTCAGAATCCCAATAAGATCCTACAGGTAATATCTTAATTTTGCTTGTATTTAGGTAATAATCTGTGTTGTCCAAAGCTCTAAAAATTTTACAACGAATAAAAGAAAGGTACTACCAAATAGGCACTTAGGTCCAGTCATAATTCTTTTTAAAAAGTTGCCAAGAAGTTTTTGATGGCTGTCAGATGAGTGGTCCAGGTACCGCTTCATTGATGTAAAATGCTTTCTCACGAGTTTTACCTGGTTCAATTGTCAAGGAATTTTAGCCCTCATGGAGATTTAGGTGGAAGGTTTTTGATTCTCTATTTATTCTTATTTTGGCTTGGTACCTTTTTATTTATTTGGTTTAATCTAGTTTTGTAGGCAACTGAGTAATGCTCTTTTGAGCAAACATACAACCAGATAATAAACGGCTTTAAATCGTTCAAATCCGATCTATCTCCTCCATTTTGTGCACGAGCTAAGCCAGTGGTTGCATCGAGCGAGGAATATTTCAGAAAATAAGAACATCCGTACACACTAACACATCGACCGTGAACCATACGAAAGAATTAATCAGGGGAAATTAAAGAAATATTTGGGAACAGCAACCATATTAAAAGGTTATAATTAGAGCAAAAATTGAAGAAAACACCTGGAAGTATCAATATATTGAAAGGGAGATACACAGAGGGACTAGAACTGATTAGAGCAAACTTGAAGAGAGCGCCTGGAAATATCAAGACATTAGAAAGTTCAATGAGTTAAGAGCACCAAGCATAAGACCGTAAGGCCAACGTCTAGAACAAGATTAAATGATACAGAGGTGGCCTTTGGCTGGCATTGTAGTATATGGCCACACGGATTTTCAGAGCTCCTCTGAATTGCAAACCAAGCACAAAAACCGCATACTAATACCACGGAACAGATTAAGATGTTCGTACTTGATTCATTAACTAATGCACCCAAACAGAATCCATGCCAGCGCATGCTGAACAAGATCTACATGCAACTTGCTACAATACACAATATAGAGGCATAGCGCCTTGCTGTTCCAGAAAGAAGATTCAGTCTATAATAAAAATCTTAATATCTTGCAGATCAACCTCTACTTAGTGTTCCAAAAAGACCACCGAACGGCGGGCATACCACTCAGTCAAACAACTAAAGCCCATATCCTGCATGAAGTCAAACAAAAATGAGATCAATCAGCTGATCGGTGTTTCAGCACTGAATGATAATGAAACAAACGTAACTTATGTGCATAGGTGAGCAAATAATGCTGGAATCGCATAAATGTGACCGTAAATCTACAAGTAGTTTTATCAGAGGCAACCATCTAACCTAGAAAGGTATTATGAATCAATTCCTCTAGGAACATCAAATAAGTATGGAAACGGAATTATTTATTCCACATGAGAATCATAGAACAAAATGTGGCTTCTGAGGATGTGGTAGCAAAAGGGCAGACAGGTGCAGTAATCATTTCTAGTCAGGTGGCAGGTTCTGTACTGGTTTCTAACGAGTCTTCAACAAAAGTTCAGTCTGGTAAAAGTGGGCAAATTAGAGCAGGCTTGGTTGATCATGAAACTTTCAAGCTTACCGATGGGTGGTAGCAAAACTCAATCCAAAGACAATGGATTATGCTTAAAGAACTAATGAAATGGATACATGATTCGCAAAAGATCCTTATAAGCCATTATAACAAGTCATACCTCATCTGATTCTTCTTTCTCTTCCACTTTCTCTTCTTCTTTGGCTCATCTGCTGCGGGAGCTGCAGCACCACCACCAGCAGGTGCTGCGACTGCAATGGCACCACCGCCAGCAGGCACTGATGCAAACTTCTCCCTCCCAGAAGCAATAAGTTCAGTTATGTCTTTACCTTTGACTTCAGATAAGAGGAACTCGATTCTGTCATCATCAGCTTCAATCCCACTGGTAAAGAAAGGGGAAGTTACTTATCAAAAAAAAGGAAGAGGGGGGGGGTTTGGTGGAGTTTGCAGGACCTGACATGTTTAACATAGCAATCTCTAAAATCATGAATATTTACTATCCTAGACTAATGGTCTTTGAGGACAATAGGTAAACTGAAAGCACCATTTAGTCCAAGACTCCAACTTAAAACCTTGAAAATTCTGTTGATTAAAGATGATACGCCAATCATCTTCCCCTTGCCCCTTCCTCAAAAAAAGAGATGTTGTTGAAAATGAAACACTCATTTAAAGAGATTGTAAGGTACCCAGACTAACCATGAAGAAATTCCTTCCAAACTCTATTCATTTACCACAAATCATTATGTGATGACATAACTTTCATTTACAAACTTAAGCAAACCACCAATATTTTGGCATCTCTATCTTCACAAAATCTCATGAGACATGATTTATACTACACTATACAAGGTGATAAATATAACATTTCAGCCATCACGTGTTTCTTATTTAAGCATTGTAACCAGACAAACAACATGATAGCAGTTTAAAATTATCAACTAATGCATTACCAGTAAACGCAGGCATGCAGTTACTGTATATGACATCGAATATTCATTTATTAACCATGTTTATCAATATAATATAAGGACTAACAAACCAATCGTGTATCTGATTTCAAAACAAATCTTTCTACGAAACCTATTATCATCCTTTAACAGCTAATGGTATTAAAGATGATAAAGCACATGGCAGTTTCTATGATGTAGTGGTTGAACTATCAAGCTATTTGTCTGACAACATGCAAAACTGATAGACCATAACTTGCACGAAAAACAGGGAAAGAGAAATGAAATTAACCTGATCCTAGGATATCCTTCAGATCATCAGCAGTTGGGCTAGTGTTTCCACCAAGAACAGCAAGCAAATAGGCAGCAACGACCTTCATCCTGAAAAAATAAGACATTGAGATGTTATAAGCATCCCATTTAATTAAAAAAAAAAATCTACAGTGCAAACCAAGAGAACATGTGAGATGCACCCGATATACAAGTTACGCTAAACAGAAAAAGAGGCATAAGACCAAAATCTCAAAAGAATCCTGAGCTCAATTACATGCTTGAAGAACCATCAAAAAACCCGGGTGAGAAATTGAATTAATTCAACATTAGAAAATGACTCAGAATAAAAGTAAGGAACAGTGAACCAAGAAAAAAGATGCCTAAGAGAAAAACTTCTGCAATTGAAGCATTGATGACTCGAAATAGCATCCTGTATCTCATTTAGTTTCTCTTTCCTTTCATTGAATGATGCCTTTTTTAAAATTTTGCCCATTTCTCCTATTTGAAACTCATCCTTTGGCTTTTGACTGGTGATGCCGCCTGTTTCATGCTAGGGGTGCAAATATAATAGATTTATGCTAAAATATGATTTAGATCTGGAAAGATCTGAATTTTCTTCTTTTTGGACAGATAAAAGAGCAGAAAGGAGAGCAAACGTAGAGAAAGAACTAAGGGTTTGGAAAAGAGGCAAAGAGATCATACAGAATTCACCGCACCTCATGGACCGATATCTGTAGGCACTCAATCAACCCTAAAACAACCTTTCCTGATCATAAAAGGACTCTCAACTTGCCTATGATAGACCCAGGAATCTAGACTACATTATTTGGATTCATAGTCAATGTACTCTAGAATAAAATTCTCTAATATTAATAAATTCTTAATTCCCCTGATTCCAACAACAAAATTTTTCCAAATCACAATTCTAACGGCTTCAAAACTTTTCTAATATAACATTGACATGAAGTAGGACTTTTTGATGATAATTCGACATATAATAGAAACTCAAAATCAATCAAAAATTAGAAAATCATTGGAAAATAAGCAATACTCGACCTATTCCCTAAGACGCGATAAACTAGCTGATCAACTAAATCTAATTTAGATCTCAACTACATCAGCTAGGTTCAAGTATGGGCAAAATCTGAACCCAGCCGAAAATTTTGGTACCACCTACCCAATATCAATTTTTTTCTTCACGCTCCATTGTTATAATTGGATAACTAAAAATGCTCGGAACTGCACGAAATCATGATTGCCAGGAGAAACACTGCTCGCATATTTTTGGGACGAAAAAATCGTTAACCTCCGAACCAAATCTGATTGCTCATGAGGAGGGGGAAAATCAAGAGAACAGGAAAAAGAAGCAACTCATGGTGGTGTACTTAGCATAACATAATCGTAATTCCTCGAAATATTTATAAGAAATCATCATTATTCGTTCGTTATGCTGGATATACATTGATGAAATCACGGTATCACAAAAGATGAAGTTTATGGGAGAAAATTGAGAGACAATAACATGACAGAAAATGAGGAAAAAGCTACAATCATCACTAGAGTATAAAACAAGAAGTGGCAGAGAAAGGAAATGAAAAGAGGATCGATTATGTATGTGAACATAGAAGAAATAGCAGAGATAGAAGGCTTACTTGAGAGCTAGATTGGGGTGGAGATGCCAGCCGCCGACGACGCTCTTGGAAATAACGAGGCTCTTCTAGGGTTTTCGCACGGAGGAGAGAGTAGAGAAGGTACCTTATATGGCTTCCTGGATCTATCGGGTCATGCATCTTAACCGTCCGTGGCCGATCGAGTGGCTAATCGGCCATGTACACTATAATCTAGAATCGATTCCGAGTTCATAAAGTCGTTACCACTCCGCCGACTTCTAAAAGTTGCTCCAAATTTGTAGTTACACCCCCTTAGCGGTTCTGTTCTTTGCTTCGTGAGTCGAACGAATAGGACGCCGCAGCATCTGAAAGTTGGAGGGTATTTATCAAGTGATCATGGCCGCCCATGCGTCCCCTGTCATGAATCGGGTGGCATCTCTCCCATACATTGTCGATCGAACGATTGACAAATGATAAATCTAAATAGTTTCTTTACAAATAAACCCAGTAGAACTTAAGTCACCTGGAATCCATTAGTTGACAGCTGATTTTGCGGATCAGTCTGAAATCCGGATCCACATAAAACTTGGCAAATACTTGCCGAACCTACGATGCCGTTGGTCATCAATTTTTTTCTTTTTTCTATATTTTGAAAACAAGTTTGATTTCTAATTTTGAAACATAAATATGTTTAGTATAGCTATTATTTTTAAAAATAAATATATCGATAGAGCTAGAGTGTACAGTAACTATTACAGATAGAGGAAAATTGTTGTAATATTTAATAGTTGATATGGTTATATAATAGAGGTACGGATAATAATATCCTTGATGTGATCAAGGTCACTACAATAATAGTAGTAATGCTAGTAAAGATGGTGATTACGTGAGAATTAATAATATAGTAAAAAAATGATAATAATGATGCAAGTGCAGATAAATGGTAGAGATGGCAATAATAACAGTGATGGTATAATGATAATAATAATAATGGTAACAACAGTGATGATAGAGGATAGTGAAAATTATTAATAGTGATGACAGAAAAATCAATTTTTTATGTTGAGAATAATTTTTTTCGAAATAGAGATGATTTTAAAATAAAATATCAAAAAATTCTACTTTATTATTTTTTTTCATGCCTACAAACATCCTTGCCTTTTTCTTCCTCTTCCCTTTTTTTTATTTATTTATATGAAAAAATTAAATTTAGTTAATTGAAGATCATGACTATTCATGTACAAGATCGCACTTATTAGTGCATGACAAATTAAAACTACTGGACTTAAAACCATTCAGTACAATCTTGCATGTTTGATTTTCTAAGTATGTTCACTATTGGCAGTTCTCCAACTTTATACAATATACTACAACTCTGCCATTGAGGTCTCTAGAATGGACCTTTCTTGCTAAGTGTTAGAATCTGATGCCTCGAGATTCAGTCCACAATAAGCTCGGAATGAGATTCAGGACGATGAATGGAGTTTAACAAGCTCAAGAACAGCCCAAACGGAGTCCAAACGGCGACATGAAGAAAGCTCAAAAAGGAGTCGGTGGGGTCCATGGGCTGGTGGAGGCCAACGGCGGTGCGGGCCGAGCCCAGCAAGCGAGCGCGACAGCACATGTGGGAGGCTTGGGATAGTGTACCACAGTCCGCATGGAAGGAGCTGTGGACCACGAGAACGATTTCCAGGCTATTTAACCGACAGGCATATCTCGAGTGTTTCTCGCAGTCTATGTGGATTTTGGTGGACCGGTGCTTGATCTAGCAGCCCAGAAAGCGGACGGATACAATCCAATGGCCCATGGAGCAATTAGGGCTTCTGGAGAGGGTTTTAAGCCCTATTAAAGGTGGGCTAGCGGTCGAGGAGTGGGAGGTCTCGACAGGAGCTCGAGAGACTTAGCAGGGTGGCGTAGAGGCTGAGGTAGGGATCACGGTAGCACTGCAGTAGCGCTTCCCTGGAAACGTGGGGCAGAAAGAGGCTTGGCGGTGCAGCAGTCGAAAGAAGTATCTCAACAAAGAGCACCAGGGGCATCTCAAGGAGATTGGGAAGCAGATCTAAGTAGAGCTGTTAATTTAGGTTGGGCCCATCGGGTTGGGCGGCCCGGCCATATAAATAGGGCGGAATGGATTTATATTTTAGCAATCCGTTTAAAAGCGGATCAAATGACCCATCCTATTTGGGTCAGTGGGTCGGAGCAGGCTAACCGTCTCTTTTATTTATACATCTATATATATATTTCAAAAGAGGGTTCTAATATTATTGAAGAGATAATTGATGAAGAAGATGAAGAATTGAATGATGAGGACCACAATAATGATATGGAGGATAATTTTTGAGATTTTGATTTGCCTCTAAATGAGTTTGAAAATTGGAACTTAGAGTCTTTTAAGTTTGGGTTGTATTAAGTATTTAGTTTAAGTTTGACAATTTTATTTTATGACTCTAAGAATTGAGATGTGAGACTTTGATAGATTGATTTGAGCTCAAATTGAATATGAAATTCAGTTTATATTAATGTTTATTAGTTTTTTTTTTTGAATTTTGATGGGTTGATCCGTTTAACCCGCGGCCCATGATGAGTCGGGTCGGGTTGGAGTTTTTCCAACCCATCAGTTAAACAGGCCAGCCCGCCTCGACTCGTTTAAAGGCGGGTCGGGCGGGCTGGCCCATCTTGACAGCTCTAGATCTCAAAGAGAGCCAGGAGCAAGTCTTAGAGAGATCCAGGGGTGTCTCAGGGAGACCGGAGAGCAGGTCTCAGGAAGAGCCGGGGGATCTCAGGGAGCGCTAGAGGCATTAGACAGTCAGGAGTGTCCTGAAAATGATCGATGGAGAGGTCGTGAGGGTAGGGACAGGCTGAAAAATGATGTGGCGGCTGAGAGTCTCACAGGGAATATCCATGGGTGTCGAGGACTCTGGTACGGTAGATCTGTGAGGGGACCTTCTTGAGATTATTGTGAGAGCATTGTATGGGTGTGTGCTTCTAAGGTTGAGAGAGAGAGTTGAGAGTTGAGAATGTTTCTCCTCTGTATTTTGTTTTTTCAAAAGTAAAGCCTTGCATGTCCCGTGGATGTAGGCACTTGGGCCGAACCAGGTAAATTGATTGTGTCTTGTTTATTTCTTCTCTCTTGCTTTTTGTTGCAAACAATGGATACTGGGATCCTGCACAATAAGTGGTATCAGAGCCAAACGGTACCAGTGTGGTTGCGATAGTGGTGATCAAGATTGAAGGTGGAGAAGACAGATACAATCAAGGTGGATGCTCTCTTATGTAAGCATGAGCTGTCTATCATAGAAGATGCCAGTGGAAGCCCAGTGCAAGATGGAGCTCTAGGTGGAGGTGGATCGGGCACGAGACTCGGATTGAGATCAAGCGGTCTGACTCAACTTTCATGTTTGCCGATCCATGAGTAGCAGGCGATTACCCAGAATATGGATCGGTATCATACAGGAAGCTTTCAATAAGGTGGAGGCTGAATATCGAATCGAGATGAAGATTGTTAGAATCTGATGTCTCAAGATTTGGTCCATAATAAGCACAGAACGAGATCTAGGATGATGAATGGAGTCTAAAAGCCCAAGAATAGTCTAAACCGAGTCCAGATGGCGAAGATATATGCGAAGAAAGCTCGGGAAGGAGTTGATGGGGCCCATGGGCCGGTGGAGGCTAGCGGCGGTGCGGGCCGGGCTCGGTAGTGCAAGCACGCGTGGGTCGACAGCGGGTGAACGACCTAGGCGGCACGCAGAGGCCGGCCTAGCTGTCGCGTGCGCCAGAGGCCTGGGACGGTGTATCGCGGTCCATGGAAGGAGCTGTGGACCATGAGAACGATTCCCAGGTGGTTCTCGCGATCCACCGTGGACTGACAGGTGTATCTTGGGCATTTCTTGCAGTCTATGCAGGTTTTGGTGGACTAGTGCTTGATTTAGCGGCCCAGAAAGCGGACGGATGCGATCCAACAGTCCGTGGAGTAGTTAGGGCTTTTGGAGAGGGTTTTAAGCCCTATTAAAGATGGGCTGGCAGTCGAGGAGTGGGAGGTCTCCACAGAAGCTTGGGAGACTTAGCAGGGTGATGCCGAGGCCGAGGCAGGGAGCACAGTAACGCTGCAGTAGCACTTTCCTAGAGGCGCGGGGCTGAGAGAGGCTCGGCGGTGCAGCAGTCGAGAGAAGTATCTCAGCAGAGAGTGCCAGGGGCATCTTAGGGAGATCGGGGAGCAGATCTCAGGGAGAGCCAAGAGCAAGTCTCAGGAAGATCCAGGGGCATCTCAGGAAGACTGGAGAGCAGGTCTCATGGAGAGCCAGAGTGTCTTGAGAACAGCTGGTGGAGAGGCCGTGAGGGTAGGGACAGGTTGGGGAATAATGTAGCGGTTGAGAGTCTCACAGTAATACGGTATATCTATGAGGGAATCTTCTTGGAATTATTGTGAGAGCATTGTATGGGTGTGTGCTTCTAAGGTTGAGAGAGAGGGTTGAGAATTGAGAATGTTTTTCTTCTGTATTTTGTTCTTTCTCAAAAAGTGAAGCCTTGCATGTCCCATAGATGTAGGCATTTGGGCCGAACCACGTAAATTAATTGTGTCCTGTTTATTCTTCTCTTTTGCTTCTTGCTGCAAATGATGGGTATCGGGATCCTGCACAACACTGGGTTTCTGTTTTACAAGCTACAAGAAGGGTTTTCTGAGCTCTACTTCCTCCAGTTATGACAAAGATTTTTCTCATCTTATTCGCATCATCGACTTCAACCAGGTCCTTGGCTATTTGCTGCTTTTAATCATGGCTATCGTTGGTTACTGCTGTATATGGATGCTATAATTCCGTCACAGTTGTCTTGCTTTTCATAGTTTGTCTCTACAAGCTGCCGTCGTTCCAATTCCAAATCTGCATTTTTTACTGCTGCTCGAAGTTTCATCAAAGCTAGATCATCAGTTTTTTGAATCAAACTTCTGCTGTGCTGTTTTACTGTTCTAATATTGTTCCTGTCTGCTTTAGAGGTACTGCTGTTTTTGTCTATATGGCACAAGCTCTTGTATATGTAACTATGTAAGCTTTGTATATGATGCTCTGTATTATAAATGAAGGTCAAGATGCTCATCTTACCAAAAAAAAAAATTATAAGAGGATGGACAATGGATAAATCCATTCTCTCTACCGTAAAAGAGCCTAAAAAAAGAGGGCTATATTCTGTTTTTTTTAAACTTAAAATATGGTGGGAGAAAGCTCACTCAAAATCAGACGAGAGAGAGAGAGAGAGATTCAAACCCAAATCATTTGTATTAACATTCAATAACCTTGCCTATTGAGCTAGTAGGCTTTGGAGGCATGCTGGAACATATTCCAATAATTTAAGCTATGATTGATAGAAATAAATACAATTATTTAAAACTGAATCCATCGCAATTCACAAATAATTCTCTTGAGGTGAAGCATCCATCCGGAGATCGATTAACCATTGATGGAACGGGTTCGGGTTGTATCTTCCGTGCGAAAGAATGATCGATCTTTTTTCATGATATGCATGTTGGATCATGCCTTGCATAGTTCTCAAAGCACTCTGAACTCTCTCCATTGTCTGCTTGCCAGGAGCTTGTAGCAGCTATTGCACCGGTCAAGGAGCCCTTTTTTCTTAAAAAAATTGAAGACACTGCATTTAGGTTTCAACTTTTCCATTCTCTCTGGTAGACTTCTATAGCCAAAACATGGTAAAGTGGTCTTGTTGATCTTAAAATCCATTTCTAGATCTGGAAATGGGACTGTAAATATAGCTCGTCTTTACCTGTTGGTGTAAATGAGGAGAAGCAATTTAATACATTGTGAGGTAGTTGTCCTAAATTGCACTACTTGTTTGGATCCACCGAACGTACTAGGAATAAATTGACTGTTTCAGAAAAATTCAACTTACCCTTGAATTCTTCCTTAGCTGAGTGATTCTATGAGTTATCCTTAAGCAACTGTATGGTTACTCTTAGGATACTGAATCTGCTTCAAGATTTGACTGGCAAAGATTTCCTTCAGAACAAAAAGGGAAAAAAAAGAAGAGAAGGATTGGCCTGGCAAAGCATATACATTCAGGACATATTTGCTCGTTTTTCACTCACTTGGATCAAGATCTAGAAAGCATAATTTACTGCTAAAAGTAAGCTTTCAGCAGTATTTTTTTTTTTGACTAAATTGTTTTTTTTGGTTACAATGCTTTTTTTTTAACATAAAGAGGACAAAATTATCTGCTGTTTTCGGCAGATAGTTTTGTCCCCCCTATGCACAAAGTGATTAAATCTTAAAGCTGTGGCGTTTGAGATGAAACCATCTATCTCCTTGGATGTATAATGAAATGTTAGATTATCTTGAAGTTGTCGAGTGATGCTAATTTGATGGAAATCAAAACTTTGAACCATCTTATTTCAGTTTCCTTTGCCTCCATCGATATAAATTTTTGGCTCTTGACATCTAAAAGACTTAAGTATACTGATTCTCAGATTCTTCTGAAACAACTTCCTTGAGGATTGATTATACACAGTTGAATTGAATGTTTTAAAGCCGCATTTCTACCATCTGTCCTTGCAGCTACATTTACCATCTTTGAAATGGTGGAACTTGCAAGTGTCCTTGATGACCACCTCTCGCCTCACAAACGTTGAGATGAACTTGCAAGATGAGTGGCAAGCACCACACATCCTTGCATTCATAAACACTCGAATTGGTGTCCCATGTGGTAAGGAAACAAGCCCATAAGCCAAGGCCATGAGTTCTGCATGATGTGTACCCTTTCCTTGGGAGTCTTCTACATTGTGCAGCCAATGATTCTTATCAGCAACATAACCTAATTCCTCCATCATCCTTGCCACTTCACCCAATTTATTAGAGATTTCCATTGTAACAATCTGGCCTGACACAAACTCGTGCACATTTTCTCTTATTTCAATCCAACTAGAGCTCGTCTTCAGGCTCCTCTTTCTAAGCCTTGCAACATCCTCCCACTTACCTGATGCTAGGAGGACCTGCTGGAGAAGTATATTCGTTTTAATATCAGTCGGTTCAAGTTCTACTAGCCTCTCTGCTGCATGCTTCGCAACCTTCATATTTTCATATACCCTACTCGAAGAAAGAAGAGCCTTCCAAATTGGAGCACCTGGTTCAAAGGGAATGACACTGTCAATAAAGTGCTCTGCTTCTCTGAGCATTCCGACTTGGCCCAAAACCTCGACCATGCAGCAATAATGTTGAGCTGATGGTTTGATCTTATAAACTTCAGTCATGGATACGAACAAACGGAATGCTTCATCTACTAGTCCCATTTGAGCACAGGCCTTCAGAACAGAAACAAATGTGTTGGAATTTGGATTCTTCCCTTCCTGATCATCAGCATGAAGAGCTCAAGAGCTGCAGATGGGCACCCATTGTGCACATTGGCAGAGATCATTGAGGTCCAGGAAGCAGATTCCTTTCAGTCATCTGGTTAAAACATCAATGGCGTGTCCGAGATTTCCACAGTTGGAGTACATCTTGATGAGAGCATTGCTCATGTTGGGGCCAGAGACTAGTCCTTTTTTGTGATGTAGGTATGGGCTTGGATCCCCGCATTGAGGAAAATGCACTCCCACAAGAATTCAGAACAAACAAGCTGATGCATGATCAAGTTGCCCATTGGAACGTTGGATTCTGTGGAACAGCTTAATAATTATTTCATAGTCCTTTGCTTCAGCAAGGGCTTTGATTAATGAACCCCATGAGATCTCATGTTCGAAAATCGTCGAGCACAACTTCAAAGCTTGCTGGGGTTTGCTTAGACCCGAGTAAAGATTGATGAGGCTGTTCACAACTGAAACATTTGATTCGTAACCATTTCTGATTATATGGCAGTGGATCTCTTCCCCTTCTAAGACTTCCTAAAGCAGTGCAAGCTAGAAGGACGGAAGTATAAGTGAATTCATTAGCATTAACTTGATCTAGCTGCATCTTCCTAAAGAACCGGAGAGCTTCTAGAAAATGACCATTCCAGCAGTGCGCAGCAATGATAGCAGACCATGGCACCGTGGTCCATTTCTTTGTTCCTTCAAACACCCTGAGAGATGCCTCAAGAATCCCACACTTGGCATACATATCAATCAGTGAGCTGATCACATACGCATCCAACTTATTTCAAGTTTCATAATGCAAGCATGGATCATCTTCCTGTTTCTAAATCCTTTTGCATAGCACAAGACTTCAGAATGCTTGCCATAATAAACTCATCAAATTCTGCTCCCATGGACAGGAGGCTTCTGAAGATCTTACGAGGGACCATATTACTTCTATAATCCGATGTCTCATGGTCGATACATTTAATATACATATCGAGAAGAGCACTGTTGACATGGCTATCTGATTCAAAGCCAGCTCGGATAACGTACCCGTGGATTTCCTTACCATGATTCAGAGCTTTCAAACTGGCGACAGCCTGAAGGGTGCTGCCTAATGTGAATTCGTCACACTCCGAACCTTCACCAATGAGTGCACGAAATAGCATCAGGGCTTCTTCATTATAGAAATTGTGAGTGCAGCAGGTGATGATAGTATTCCAAGAAACCAAATCCTTTTCTAGCATCTTATCAAAGACCTGCCTCATGATGCCCAGTTCTCCGGCTGTCCCATAGAATTCCATTAAACAGTTCTCCAAGAACAAGCAAGAATCCAAACCCATTTTTACCATGCAGGAGTGGATCTGAATTCCAAAATTAGTGCAGCCCAGATTTGCGGATGCTTTCAGAACAATAGACAAAACAAAGGCATCGAACTGGACTCCGGCCTGAGCCATCTCGCTGAAGAGCCTTAGCGCCTCCTCGTAGTGCCCATTCTTCACATATCCACTCAACATGGAGCTCCAAGAACCAAATCAGGCTGGTGGATTCCCCAGAAGACCCGTGCCGAGTACTGAACTGATCCACAGCTCGCATACATGGTCACAAGAGCATTGGCCACAAACAAGTCCTCCATGTAACACAACTTCAAGATGGAGCAGTGTATTTCTCTGCCAAGATCAACACTCCCTATCGACGCACAAGCACGCAACACTACAGAGAAACAAAAGGGTCTGGTTGCAGAGTAGCGTCGGACGGTAATCGGAGCATGCGGCGGAACAGAGACATGGCCTCGATGGCATGGCCGTGGAGTGTGTAGCCTGACATGAGGATGGTCCATGAGACGAGAGTC
Source organism: Elaeis oleifera (assembly GCA_000441515.1). NCBI lineage: Eukaryota > Viridiplantae > Streptophyta > Magnoliopsida > Arecales > Arecaceae > Elaeis > Elaeis oleifera. Next base: position 184,211 of record KE505153.1, on the reverse strand, counting down.
TTGTCGGGCATTGCATTAAATAAGGCGCGGGCTTCGCGCATCCGACCGGCTCGCGTGTACTCGCGGAGCAAGGAAGGTGAGCTTGTCTTGGTTGGGGACATTTCTACGATCATTGATGCAGGAAGTAGGGCCGATGATGGTGTCATTGGCGCTTGTAATGGAATGGACACCAGGTGAACATACTGCTTTCAGGGAGATGGTTTCTTGTGGGTTCCTGCTGGTAGACTTCTTGTACAGGGGATGGTGGGAAGGAGTAGGGGGAACTGGGGAGGATGAGGTGCAGAGTAGAAAAGTTGGCATGAGCTTGCGCTGTTACCCTTCCAGCTTCCTCATCTTCTGTGATGGCTGCAAGCACTAATAGGGTGATATTGGTTCGCTTGGTAGTGGAGAGAGCAAGATAGATAGGGGATGGCTTGGCTACAAACGAAGAAAGCTAACCAGTTATCTTCTTTCGGTCTATCAAGAGGATAAAGCACGTTCAATAAGGGCCACTTGATTCACGAAGTTCCGGACGAGGGTAGCACTGCAGCAAGAATTCAAATGGGGTTGCCCGGCTCCAGCAGGCCTTTTTAGATTGCATTTGGTTGGGAATAAAGAAAGATATGGCTGGAATAGACCTGACATTGGCAAATAAGTTTGGAAGACAAGATCTTATAGGTAGAAGTAGTTATTTCTAGAACAATAATTCCAACAGGTTCTTGAATAACTTTATTACTGGAATAAGATTTTCTGTCATTCTTATTCTAGTTTCATCTAGATAAAAATAACTTCAAGCCCCAATACTTAATCCAAAAAAAAAAAAATCAGTCAAATAAGAAAACAGTAACTACTCCTAAGACACTATTTTCTCATTTCCAAACCACTATAGGAGTTTTATTTTATTCTTTTTTTGATGAAAGGAGAGGCAGAAGACCACCCAAATTTTATCAAGCGAAAAAAGAATTGCAAGATCTGAACAGAGAATGTAAAGTTTGGCTGCAACGAGGCTATTGAGATGTAAACAGGGGAAAAGAAACTAACCAGCGGAAATAAAGCTAAGAACAAAACCAAAATATGAATCGGGCAACTTATTGATGGATTAGTCAATCATTCAATATTGGATCGGTCAGTCACCGGATATTGAACAAGTTTGAATGTTTGATCTACCCTCATTCTGATGTTGGACAATTTCCGGCCATTCATAGGGCTTTCATCAAACTTGGTTCTTGCAACAAATAATTCTCCGGCTCGTCTTGAAGTTGGGTGGCTAGCCAGCATGGCTACATATAGATACGACCACACGAGAAATTTTTAATTAAAATTATTTTACCATAACGTCATGGTTGGAAATTTGAGAAAGAAAGAAAAAAAAAAATAATTAATAAAAAAAATAATTATATCTCTTTTCTCTTGATTAAATTAAAAAAAATAAATTTCTTCTCTTCTTGATTGAAAGTAAAGAAAAAAAATTAATAATCTTTTTTATTATTATATCTTTGAATGAAACCCAACAAATTTAAAAAAAATCAAAAAAAATTTATTTTTATTTTTATTTTTTTTGTTTTCATTAATTTTTTCTATCTACGGGAGTCTCAATCGGATGGAAGACTTAGGTGGGATGCTTGAAATAAGTCTTAGGATTGAAATGTAATATTAATTTTATTCTTTATTATTAAAGAAGTAAGATGAAAATTATAAAAGATTTATTAATTCTGAATTTTTTTTCTCCATTTGAAAGAGTAAAAAATTATTAATTTAAAAAATTTATATTTTTTCATTTTTTTTATTTTTTATAAAAAATTTCAATCAAAAATATAGTAACTTTTTTTTTCCCTCTCTTATTCTTCTCTTCCGATCAAGACGGATGTTGCCATGCCATTTAGTAGTTTAAAATTGTAAAATTTGTTGAAAAATATGGATGAAATAAATTTAATTAATTGTGATTAATTATTTTTGATTTAATTTTTAATAATTTTTTATATTTTTATTGAATGATACGATGATATTTTATTGGATTGTCGTGGAACCCACGTGCTAGAACGGTTCTAACGTGTAATTTATCTGCTTTTTGTTGATCCTCCGGTCGATGCAAAGAAGTGGTTTTTTTCTCTCCCTGCCAACACTCTTCTTCTTTGCGGCCCTTCGATCTAATCATTCGCAGTCGTCCGCTTCTCGGCGCTTTCAACGGAGGAAGACGGGTGAGCTAAAGACTCGTCTATAAGGTGGCCGGTTCGGCACTGATCGGCGGAGAAAACCGGCTTCGGAACCACCGGTACTTCTCGCCTCCATGAGCCCGCTCTGCACTCGCTTCCCTCTTTCTTTCTAATCATTAACCGGTTTTAGACTATGTTTCGTTCTCATCCACTCTTTGTTTCTTAGTTTCCCAAGTCATATCAGTCTGCTGTTTACGACGTAGATTTCCTGCTTGCATTAATGCGTGAAAGGTTCTCATGGCTTTGGCTGCCATCACAATGTAGTGGATTTGAATTTCGGTGCTTCATTTTGCTTCTACGTACCGCTTACTTTTGAATTAATGCGTGAAGTCCAGAAAAGTTCAGTAGAAGATGAGCCCGAAATCAGTACCTTTCGGAGCCCATTGACTTATCCACTCTATCTACCGTCAGGATCTCAGCTAAACAATGAGTTGTCATATAGAGGGCATACGGTTTGTTTGCATGATATGGCTACTAAGCTACTTGATTGAATCAATAACTATATATCAGCTTATTCGATGCTCCTTCATGTTTTTTTTTTAATTATGTTTATTTTTTTAATGAAAGCATTCAGGTTTCAAAGAATCATCTGCATCGAATTTCTGGAAACTTGCTCAGTTGCTGAAGAGGGAGAAATACCACTCAGGCAATCATGGATGGTATGTGTTGTTTTTTACTTTCTCCTGGTATTTTCCCCTTCTTATGCATAACAGTGTGGTGATTCACAATTGTCCTTTGGATGGCTTTTAAACCAACTCATTGAATTTATATTTATATAAATGGGTCCGTCAAGATTTGTCATTAGTAGAAGGCTAGTGGTTAAGATCAGTAAGTATATCAACCAAATCGTAGGTATATTTCATGGCATTTATATGTGTTCTTCTCCATTTGCAAGTTCTGTGATAGCTTGGTCTTTAATGTATGAATAAAGTTTTCATACTGTTTTAATGCAATTTAAATTTTCCTGTGCGTCGTGTTTTAGTTGATTCACAGCCAACCATGGAGGAAACTATCCTAGTTGGCGATGACCTTATGCTGGGACCACCTTCACCTCTGATACCCCCAGAGATTGCATCTCATGTTCTTGAAGGTGTTGATTTATGTAATGGAATACTGAGGAATCTCTTCTTGTGTAAGTGGATGATACAAATCATTATAGTGGCACAGATTGTTGAGGCCATCGCCCTCTCAAAAGAATATATGATGCTAGTCTTTCATTTTACACAGAATGAGAAAATTGATTTTTATAATGCTCTAGGCCTGCAAATCAATGATATTGAGCCATTTTGCCAAGATGAGATCGTTTTGTATAGACAATGTGCTGAGAAAAGGGTTAGCTATATTCACTTATCATCCTTGTGATATATGCATTTTTACATCGCCTACTTATTTTGCTTGTTACATTGACATTTTCTGTGGATCTATGGATTTCACTTACAGGATAAGGAGCTAAGGCAACGACTTCTGGATAGTGAGCATAAGTTGGGAATGTGTATGCCTTTGGAGCAAGCAAAAGAAAGAGCTGCACAACTTCAATCCGAAGTTACATTACTAGAGAGGTGCAACCTTTAGGTTCATTCTGTTTGTAGGAAATCTGGGGTATTTAATCAATAAAGGGAAAAGAGAAGGTGTGGTTGAGAATCTTGTTAGTTGCTCATATTCTAAAATTTGTAATATCTGGATCCTTTTAAGTAGAGCATTCATATTCGCCAGTGCTGCATTAATAACTGTAAAATCTGTTTAAATACTTAGGGAAAGGATCATGGAGGGGCTTGTTAGTTTCAAATTTGGAATTGTTTCCTATTGTAAGAGTTCCATCTTGCTTTAGACAACATAGGTAATGAAGCACGTTTTCTTATATCCTGTCACAACATCACTGGGTGTAGGGTTTAGCTGAATATGGAGAAAAAAGGACTCACATGTTTGCTTTATTTTGTCATATCTATTTTTTCTTTCTCGTAATAACTTGAATTTCATCAAAGTGCAGCATTGCAACAATCCCTCATATGTAAAGGATTGTCTACATTTTAGACAAAATTCTGTTCCATATTCTATGCACTTAAATGTTAATTTGCTGACAAACTAGCTGAGTAACAATTAAAACATCTGCAAGACAAAAAACAAGAAAACATTATAGTGCATTGCATTATCATTGTTTTGACTACCAGTTCATTCCTTTTTGTGTTCACTGTATATGAATTTTTGCATATGCTTAATCTTTCAGGCACATGATTCTTGCAAGTGGAATTGAAGGCATGGATGGATTTCGCCAGAGATGGAGCTTACATGGACGCCTTGAGGATACTAAGTATTCTTTCATCATTTTTTTAATTAGAAATGAAACAAAGACAAGGTTTGAACTAAAATCAAATGGTTCTTGTGGGTTAAAATCAAATTATTCCTCAGTCCAAAAATTTTAGTATTCTTCGTGTCTTGTGGTTACAAGCTCTAGTGTTCATGTCTGCTTTAAGCTGCATAGCAGCATATATGCCTCAGGCATTGCAAGTAGATGTGATCCTAGACATAATTCCCTGAATTTCAATTATGTGCTAATTGCATATTGCTACATGTTCATAATTAAAGTGAAGCCTTGTTGATCTTTTCTCTGATGCTGCTCTGTCTTTTGCCCTGTGCAGAAAGATACTAGAAGCCTTGAACCAGGGAATGATGAAGAGGAAAATTGAAGAGCCGTCAGAAGCATCTAAGGTAGAACCAATTAAAAGAATGGTTTTTGGTAACTTTTTTAAAAAAAAAAAAAGAACTTTCCTGTAGTGAAGCATGGTGTTATTCTCTCTTTACTGTTCACAAAACACAGAATTAGCCCTTCCGCAGCTAAAGAGAGAATATTATGTGTGAGACTGTGACCATTTTCTTGTTATATTTCCTCTCAGACAAGGCTGGTCCTGGCTAGTTTCAGACATCCACTTGCTGAATTATGCTGATTAAGATGCACCGACAAAGAAGAGGTAGCCATGAGAACATAGCAGTTAAAAATCTTTAATAATAAACTGAAGGACCATGACATCCAGTGTGATAATCCCTCTCACATATCTGGCAAGACATTAAACAAAAAGCATGAAGAGGGGAAACATAAGTGCAGACACTCAGCTCTTGTATTAAGCAAATCTTAGATTTAGTTATCAGTGATGTCAACTCCCTTATCTGTCGGGTTTTCTCAACTTTTTTTCAAAAGAATGTCAACTCTCTTCAGTTTGTCAAATATAGGAATTTGTAAGATCCATGACCTGCACCCATCACCATCAAACTATATTAGCCATCCACTGAAATAAAATAAATTTGAGGTGGACTTTGCTCTTTACAACAGGAGAGGTATCTACTGCTCTCATGTCCAGAATAAATAACCTTGTATTGCAATGGAAGTTTCATATTATTGATCATGATCTATACTACTAACAATGCCTAAAAGTCAAAAATCATATATTTTAATGATCTCTAACCTATCCATCAACTAGACAAAAGTGAGTGGTGCACCAAATAGACACAAAAATGAGTAGTTAAAATGTTACGAGAACATGTTTGCTATGTTCTAAATGTTAATATCTATTATATATATATATATATGTGGTATAGTATATGTAGATTATGATCAATAATGTGGATTCTGAATTTAAATATTTTATCATGTATTTTAGCATACTAACATAACAGAAACTATCCATTTTTTGTTCACTTAACATATAAGTTAATGAACACTAAAACATATAATTTTTATTCTAGGTATTTTAGTGGTATTAATTATGATCAATGATGTGAATTCTAAATTTGAACAACTGATTATTAATTTTGGACTTGAAAGGTGTAGATACTTTCTTCTCTTGAGAGGAGTGTAGGCCATCCTAATTTATAAATAAATCTTCATGTAAAAGCCTATGGATTTTAAAGAGGATGCAAGGAGATTCATATGCTCCCTATAACTTATACAAATAATGCCAAATGTAAATGTCCATGTAGTTGACGAACTATCAATGAATTCAAAGCTCTCCTAGTACGTAGATTGACATATATATTTGATGTGAGTCTAGGTTGAAATAGGAGGCTTTTTCTTTGGCTCCCATCACATGTGGAGATGTTTTTTATCTCCACATTTTTGTTTATAGAGCATGTTAATTATGTTGGCTATCTGTTGCCATTATGATGAAATCACTTTCCATAATGATTATAAGCATAGTTGGCATTGGTGTGATCAAGGCAAGGTCATGTGCAACTTAATTCATTTTTTATTGAGTCGGCTTGAGGTGATAAACTCGAGTACAAACCCACACATGTGATGGATGGGTTTGCTCAAATTCCTCAAGGGGGCTTTATTCATATTCTAGACTAATTTTGCTGAAACTTGTCCAGACTAAAGCACACTCGACCCATTCAAGACCTTATATTTTATCAACATCTGATGAGAGCTTACTTGAGACCTTACACACTTCATGCTTTGCGTTGTTGAGCTTCTCATTGAATAGGTGACTAGATCTCCTTTCTGGCCAAGGACTATTCTGATTTCAACATAAGAGGGGTCGCAATAAATCTCAAATACCTTTTGGAAGTCTGGTTGTCATAGGAGTAGTGCTTCAATCATCTGATGCCTGATCTTTTCAAATGCTTTGTCGGTGGCTTTGGTCTAGTCGAAATCGTCCTTCTTCCTACACCTAGTCATGGTAGTGCGAGAGTTTTTGATAAATTGGTGATAGAGGGTGGCTCATCCATGGAATTTTCCTTCAGCTAAGATGAGGAATCCTAGGAAGATGACTTCAAGTTGCATTCGGTTACACTTCACAAATAGCTTCTCCTACCTCAGGCTTCTCATCACTTGCCAAAGATGGTCCAGCTACTCTTCTAGCATCTTGCTCAAAACAAGGATCGAAGCAGACAACAACAAACTTATCTATAGGATAGCTTCAATACTTTGGTGCATGACCCATATAAATATGCTTGGTGCATTGGTCGGGCCAAAGTTATTACAAGCTGCTCCTTAACCCTTCTTTTGTTTTTGAAGCTCATCTTCCGTTCATCACCCAACATTTTTCCTATGATAGCCTCTCCTTGGATCAATTTCGAAATATATGGCCGAGCCAGTTACTATGTCGAGCATGTATTGAAGCCTTTGTATAAGAAATCGATACTTGATCTATTTGCATATCATGAAGCATTTGTATAAGAAATTGAAACTTGAACCATTTTTATGCATAACCTCCAAGTTTGGTCCCTCTTAAGGTAATGAGCATGAGGCCTCCAAGCGGGCTAAAATCCTTGTCAAGCCATCCTTCAACCTACCGATTTAGCTTATCATGCTCGGAGGAGCTCATGTAGTAGTGAGGCAGGGAAGTTGATTGCATGTTTTATGTCCTCTTTGGTCGAAGTCCTTCGAGTATGACCTCAAAGACCGCATAGGTAGCTTTGCCAAGGAAAATCTTCTGGTCTACATCCTTAGAAAATTCCATGGAATCAGTCTTAAAAGAATTTTATTTCTTTTCTTTTCTCTCTCCACGAAAATTTTCATCATTGCAAGTATTTGAAGATCTAATAATATTGTTTACTTTCTAGTTTGCTTGTTGGTATCTAAGCTATCCCTGTAACTATCCTATGGTAAACAAAGGCGTGGTAACTTAAATAGCCAAACGTGCTATCTATTATGTTATTAAGTTGGACAGCTTATTAATCACATTTTAGTTATTCAGAACATGGAAAGAAAAGGGCACTGCTTTTCAAGAATAATTAATGATTATTATTATTATTATTATTATTATTATTATTATTATTATTATTATTATTATTATATTTATTTTTTTTGAGACCAGGAGGGGCTAACTATCACCCTCCACCCATACTTGCCTAACCCACGGGTTGAAGTTGTTGAAATGAAAGATAAAAGTAGGAAAAAGTTTGGCAAGAAATGTAGTAGAATAAGAATGAGAGAAGGCTTATCAATCGTGGCGTGTCTGAGGCGCAATCTTTAGAGAAATATTCATCTTTATAAGGTGCATAGGTTTCTTGAAGGCTTTCTGAGATGCAATGACCCCCCACGAACTATTCCTGTATTGTATGATACTTGAACCCGCATGGAATTCACTGACAGAGAAGTGGAGAAGAGAGAGCTCCAAGTGTTCATGCATTCTTAGAGACCACGACAGCCCCCCTCCGCCCCCTCTTTTTTTCTTATACCCATTCTAGACTATTCAGTCAAGGAATATGTGGCCCATCTGTTAAAATAAAAAAAAAAAAGGAAATATATGGCCCATTACGGAGTGATTGAGTAGTTGATTGAGCCAATTAAGTCACAGTCTCTTAGTAGGACTGAGCAAATAACCGAAACCCAAAGAACCTATCCAATCTTATCTAATAAACATCAATTTCAGTTGGTTAAAAAATATAAATCGGATAGAAGCGAATTAGAATTTGTAAAAAATCGATTATTAGGGTCAGATTCGGTTCCAACACTTTTAAATCATAAGAAATCGAACTAAACTGATGTAGTATTTCACAAACTTATTTTATTTGGGACGGCGCCATTTAGATTTCAATACTTCATTCTAAAAATCACTGCATCATCTATTTAAATTTATGAGAATATTAATATTGAATTGTTGATGGAAGCACATCAATTTGAAATAATTGTAAAGTGAAAATTTTCAAATGTAGTTGCTTTCAAATGAGTAAATTTTTATTTTTTATTTTATTTTATACAGATTCAAAATAAATTCAAAATTTATAATTTATAAGTTTTAGATTTTTTTTACATTAAATTGATAAAAAAATAATAATCTTAAGTGGACTAATATTGGATTTAAAATCAATATTGAGTCAACAATGAAGCCCAAATCAACACAGTTCATCCGAATCCGCTGCAAATCGTTCATTTCGATTTCAAACAGTTTATACATGATAAACAGTTGGTAGCGGATTGAATTTTCTTTAATCCGATTGATTCGGTCAGATAAATTTTTTTTTCAATCCGATCAAATTCGGTCCGTGCTCAGCCCTAACTCTTAGGCATAAAAATGGTAAAGTTGCATGTTAAATATACAGAAAAATCAAGTCAAATGACTTAAATAAATATGACCAAAAAGTCGTACAAATAAATAGTCAAATAAAGAATATAGGGGTGGAGGACTAAGGCTGCAAATGGATCGGATTGATCCGTGATCCGATCCGACCGACCCGGTTAGACCCGACCCGAATCTATTTAAAGACCCATGGAGCCGGTCGGGTTCAAAATTGGACCCGTTCATCTTTCCGGGTTGGATCTGAATTTTCTGAATTTGGACCCGATCTGATCCGACCCGATCTGTGGAGACTTTTGGGTTAATTTGGATCTCAAGATATATGATCCGATCCGAACCGGATCCAAATATAAGACCCGAACTCAGTTAGAATGACTTATCCAAATAAGAATTTGGGTTTGGGCCAAAAGAGTGACTCACCCAAATTCTTTCTTAAATCTCTTACTAAAATCTTTAATACTGTCACACTATTACAAGATCATTAATGCATTGCACAAGAAATGTCATTCTTATAGATAATCTCAAAATTTTTCTAAAAGTCCTTCCACAAACACAAAGTAAACTGGGACATACCAAT
>KE505153.1:142219-154583 GCA_000441515.1 Elaeis oleifera | reverse complement strand
ATATATATATATATATATAATAGATTAAATAGATCAAATATTCAAAATCTAAATCCGATCCAAATATTAAATGGGTTAAATGGATCGACCTATTTATGATCCAAATCTATTTAGCTTAAATCCAAATCCATTTATGATGGATAGAAGATGGATCAAATTGATGGGTTGAGACATATTTTGTTGGTGCTAGGCATAAGTTACAATAATTTATATCCGTAACGATCTAGAAGAAGAAATATTAACCATCAAACTACTATAAAAATCCTATTTAACTTTAAAAAGAATCCTACTTACTAAGCCGTAGGTTTTTATCAATATGTTGTCCTACCTAATCTAATTCAGCTATGTGAATCATGTCTCAAGGACTCCTAATTTCACAGAATTGATCCACTTAATCCTTATTCAAGAAATTAATGTGGCTCTTAGTTTATAATCTGTTATTTATTAGCTGTGAATCTCATTGAAAGTTAGATTTTAAAGGATAGAAAGTATTTTTTTATAGGCCTGAATTTCTTCAATACAATAGGGTTTGATATATCTATATATTTTATGCTACTCAGGTTATAGTTTTCATGTTAATATTTTAAGAATGCTTTTCTTTACCATTGCAATCATGAACTCTTACTCGCAACATAGTCTTAATCTTTATTCATCATGGTACAAATTCATTAAGAAATGATAAAAGATATGCAATATTTTTTGAAAATATAAACTAATCGCATATGGTGGAATCTCTTAACTGAACTTATGCTCTAATATTTTACCAAAAAAAACTTATGCTGTAATAACATTAGCTACTCATGCATTTGCATGTGACCATTCACCGAGTAATTTAACGTCGTAAGATATTGTTGCAGCCAATCTTCTGTTGCATCTGTCACTTATAAAGAGTATTTGCAAGATAACATTCATACTGATCAAAATTATGTCCGCAGAGATCCTCCGATGCTTAAGTTAGTAGAGAATGGTGAATAGCAGATAAAATTTGAATATGGTAGTCTCAGCCCAAGAGTGCCTTATCAATGCTGTTCATTACCTTTTTTTATAGGTGATTCAGATGTAATTGTCGAGCACGTGGTCCTGCTTTTTATGGCACTAAAGGGCAATTACTCCAATTATCGGGCCATAATTGTGAAGTTAATGGGCTGTTTATGTCAACAAGTGATCGTGACACGTAGTTGATAATCATTTATAATAGTTAGACACGTGCGTTCCACACATTCCGGCATTATGTGATCATGGGAAGGTAAGCCGACTATATGTCGGTAGTTGTGGAGATCCGAATGAGCATCAGTCGGTAACTCTGATATGCCGACGATAATCGGTTGGATATTAATCGAGTTATCGTGATTGTCCGTTGATAGCTGAGAATAGCTAACTGTCGGTCGGTCAACTGATTGTTAGTCGGCATATTGTGTTTATGAGGCCGATCTAGAGTCGGAATCAGGGTCGATTGAATTATCCCAACAGTTACCCCTCACTCTCAAGTCCAAGGTGGCCTGATGTGCATATTATCACATGATTTGTCATGTTAGATGAAGAAAGTTATTACGTCATGTGCTGTTTCGAGCCTCGATTCGACTGCTGTCATTAATAATTTTTGAAATACGAGAGGTCTCCAATTGTTTATTGTTTCGATATCTACAAGATCATCATTGGGATGTCGTTTCGGAAAGATAATTCGACGTCCGAAGAATCCAGACGATTTGAGTAGATCTGGACCACATGTCCAAACATCATTGGCTCTGAGCTGTTCACGCGGACAATGGTGAGGTGGCGTGATCTGAAAATAGATACATTGAACCGTCCAATCAATGGTTGGTCTTGATGTCGTCATGTGTCGACATCTGAGGAGATCCTGATTTAGCTGATTTCATCCAGACCGTTATGGGGTCCTATATATATAAAGTCATTTTCATCTGGACTTTACTTTTGCATTTGTTGCTTTCCTCTGCAAGAGAAGGTTCTACTGCCCCGGTGTGTGCTTCTGAGTTTTGTTCCTTGCGTCATCTTTGGCTCCAGATCAAGTTCTTCTTTCCCTCTTTTAGAGTTTTTCTTGTATTAGGGTTTTTCTTCTAGGGTTTCTTTTCCTTCTTTAGTTCTCCATTTTTCATGGCAAGTAAGAAGGCTTCATCTTCTCGAGATAGTTGGTTGGAGAATTCGATCGACGATTCTCTCTCGGGTCTGAAAATGAAAGTTTCTTCCTTATCCAGATCCAATGTTGAGCGGCTCTGAAAATAATATCGTATCCTGGAGTAATATCAGTTTTCACTCTTGGTCCGGATGGTCGGGTGAACTCTCATCCTTTGGGCTAGGTCATATTTTATATCGAGGATCTTTGGATCGATCTTCGATTATTGATTCTGGAGTTCATCCAGGAATCTTCTTGACTATTATGGTCTCTGTCCTACTTAGCTGGCTCCAAACTCTATCCAACTAATTATTAGTTTTGCTTTGTTATGTCGGCTTATCCCGATTGATCTTCATCCTTCTCTCTTTCGATCTTTCTTTATCCTTTATCCTCGTTCCAAGGCCAAGGGTTAGTGGTTCTTCAATCCGAAAAAGATCTTTCTTTCATCTCTGATCTTCCATGGTCTATCCATGGATGGAAGAATCAATTTTTTTTATTTCTTCTTTTTCTCCTTGGGGCTTTCTTTCGTGCTGGGACGATCCAGAAACTGGCCCCAGCGAGAATAGTCGGGTGGATGCCGCTGATCGGAAAGACTTACTCCGACTAAAGGATATGAAAGTTCCACCACAGCGAGAGCTGATGACCGAACAGGCTCTCTACGATGTCGGACTTAGTTCGATAACTTCTCTAGATATAACATAGTCGATCGCTTCACTTTTTCTTCTATCTATTTTGTACTTTGTACTGATCTTTTCTTTTGATTGCAGCTATATGGACAAGGGCACAAGTGTCGACTGCTGACATCTATTCATATGCTGCCAAGAAGAGGGCAGCGACCGACGCTGGATCTTTCCGACCATCGAGAAAGAGTCGGGTTGATCATCCGTTGGTACTGGCAAAGGACTCCGACATTCCATTGGAGATAGCCCCCGAGCCGGTCCTAGCATTGTCAACCCCGACAACACTTCTTCCGACTAAAGCATCATCCATTGGAGTCGGGGTGGCGAGGGATGATGAAGCCACAGCAGAACCTTTTGTGGCTCCATCAGTAGGGGTTCGGGCTGGGTTGGCAGTCGCGACTGAACCTGAGCAATCTGCGGCTGCGCCAGCTGTTTGTCCCATGGAACATTCTCGATCACAGTCAAGCGCTGACTTCCCGGTGGTCTCAAGCATGTGACCGTCGATTGGAGATTGGGGGAAGGCACCGGCTACTTCGATCGATGGTGGTCATCTATGAGCCTTCCCACGCTCTTCGATATTAGAATTTCTGAAGATGAGTCGGTCTTGGCCAATCCATCATTGGCCAGACAACTCATTGAAGCTGCTCTTCTCCCGACCGATAGGGAGAATAAGAAGAATCAGACGGTGTCCAAAATATTCTCTTCCTTCTATCCGACGATACTTGGGGTAATTTTTCGACCTTCTTCCTCTTCTTTTTTTTTGAATTGACTTATCTTCTGTTTTCAATGGGCGCACGATATGCACGCTTTAGAGAGTAGATATTGAAAGATCGTCAACTTTCATCGATTATGGATGGACAAGGTGGTGGCCGTCACCATCGAAAAGACTGTCGCCGTCGAAGAACTTCAGACGGCAACTGAATGGGAGAAGAAACTTCAGAAGAAAATCTTTCGTATGACGGTCGACCTACAATCCTCCAGAGTCAAAGTTGAGTTGGCTCGTCAGAATATCACATCTCTCGAATCTCAGATCAGGAGCAAGAAGCACTCCATCCATCAGCTCCGGAGAGAGAGGGATGGATGTATTGAAGAGCTAGAAGCGGAGTGCGGATGGCATCGAGCCACCTTGGAGAGGCTGGCACTGGCCGATGCTGAGTCGGCCTCCGTGAAGCTGAAGTTGAGTCGGCGAGAGACGCCCTGAGTCTGGCTGTTGAGAACTTTAAGAATTTGAAGAATTTGAGGAGAAGATTCTCGAGGATGGATTCGCCTCCTACTATGTCGGATATGAGGACGATCGAGATACGGTCAAAAATTATACCAGACTTAAACTTGAGCAGCATCGTTTCTCCTAATTCGAAAGAAGAGGCTGCTGAAGAGGGTGCCGCACCGGCTGGAGATGACGCACCGACTGCACCAGAATCTACTCCAAATATCGAAGCTGTTCCGGAGCAAGGTGATGAAGAACCGACTGATGATCGGTGTAGCATTTTCTTCTTTTTTCTTTTGTAATTGGATAAATTTTGTAATCGGACCTTGGGTATAATTTTGTAACCTTATCTTCAATGAATGAAAATTTTTTTTTAAGTACAAACTCTTTTTGATATTCCTCTTTATACTTTCAATGTTGTGGAATCATAGTCGAACAACCGATTATCCATCGATGAATCGAATGTTCAATAATAACTGTTGTAGAATTTATCCGTTAGTCGAGTGTCGGTCGACAAACTTTACTTTTTAGGTATTTGGATGGACGATAATAAATCGAATATCCTTCGACTGACCATAGTCAAATCGGTATGTCTAGATATTTGATAGACGGTGGTTAGTCGAATATCTTTCGACTGACCATAGTCAAGTTAGTGTATTTTCGATTCGATCGGAGTTGAATCGGCATAATATTTATTTAGTTAAAATTAAGTTGGTATAAGTAGTCATTCGATTGAAGTCGATTTTACAGTAAAAATTAAATATAGTCAATATGTCGATTTTTACAGTGAAAAATCGAGATGTAGTCAGTAAAAATCGATCGATTATTTATTGGCTTGATGTCATTTTGTAGATGTAGTTGATCAAAGCTTTCATGATTCTGAATTTCAATATTTCATTCTGAACATTGTATATGTGAATAATTTTATTGATAATATATTTTCAAATTGTCGACATTCCAAATCCGAGGAATAGTCGTTCCTTCAAGAGTTTCCAATCGATATGCATCCGGTCGAAGTGTCTCGATTATTTTGTAGGGTCCTTCCCAATTTGAAGATAATTTTTCTGCTCCAGAGGCTTTAAAATTTTACCTTTCTTAGGATCAGGTCTCCCGAATGAAAGACCTTCGGCTTAACTTTTGCATTATAATATCGGACTATTCTTTATCAATATGCTGCCATTTGAATTTGAGCTTGCTGTCGGACTTTCGAAAGTAAGTCTAGATCGGTTCTCCCATATTCTGAATTGCTCGGCTCATTATACTGTTCAACTCTTGTTGATGGTAATTTGATCTCAAATGGAATCATCGCTTCTGTTTCATAGATCAGATTGAACGGTGATTCTCCCATCAGTATGCAAGGAGTTGTTTGACATATCCATAAGACTGGATACAGTTCTTTTACCCACAGGCCTTTAGCTTCATTCAGTCTGATCTTGAAATCATGTAGGATTGTTTGGTTTGTCACTTCCACCTCACCGTTGGATTGTGGATGGTCGACTGATGTGAGTTTGTACGTAATATAAAATTT
This sequence comes from Elaeis oleifera, assembly GCA_000441515.1. Classification (NCBI taxonomy): domain Eukaryota; kingdom Viridiplantae; phylum Streptophyta; class Magnoliopsida; order Arecales; family Arecaceae; genus Elaeis; species Elaeis oleifera. Next base: position 149,037 of record KE505153.1, on the reverse strand, counting down.
TGCACAGAATTCTTTGAAGTTCTGATTGTTGAATTGTCGGTCATTTCAGTGATGATGGTGTGCGGTAGACTGAATCTGCATATGATCGATTTCTGAATAAAATCTTCCATCTTACTTTCAGTGATTTGTGCAAAAGATTCAGCTTCCATCCATTTGTTGAAGTAATCAATGGCAACCACTATGAATTTCTTTGATCAGATGCCGGAGAGAAATGGCCAAGTATATCGATTCTCCATTGTGCAAAGGGCCATGGTGTAATAATTGATATCAGCTGACTGACCGATTGATGTTGTATATTTACATACTTCTGATATGGTTGATATCTTCAGACAAGTTCAGCTGCATCTTTCTTCACGGTGAGCCAATAATATCTTTGTCGTAAAACTTTATAAGCCAAAGATTTATCCTCCAAGTGATTTTCATAAATCTTTTCATGAACTTCTCGAAGTGCATAGTCGGCATTTGCTGGTCTTAAATATTTCAGTAAGAGAAGAGAGAACGATCTCTTATAAAGTTGGTCATTCATTAAAATATATTGTGAGACCATCCATCTAAGTCATTTGGCTTCTAAAAGATCTGTAGGTAAAGTTCCATCAGTCAAGTACTAGATGATCGGATCCATCCAGCTTGGTTCATCATTGACTTGTAGTACTTCTTCGACTTTATCGATATTAGTTTTCAAGACATTCGACGAATGTGTGACCTAGCGAGTTGAATGAAATGGTTGCAAGTCGAGAAAGTACATCAGCTCGAGCATTCTCTGTTCTTAGAATATGAGAGATCTCAAAATATTTTACAGTCGATACAAGATCTCTCACCTTCTGAAGATACTTCATCATAATGGAGTCTCAGGCTTTAAATTCACCCTTAATCTGTCCGATAATCAACTGTGAGTCGGTGAAGACCTTCAGACTGTCAATATCAAGCTCTTTGGCAATCCTCAAGCCGGCGAGGAGAGCTTCATACTCGGTTTGATTATTTGAAGCTTTGAAATTAAATCGAAGAAAATATTCGATTATAATCCCTTCAAAATTGATGAGGATGAGACCGGCTCTATTGTCCTATGCTTTGGATGCTCCATCAATATGTAGAACCCACATCGATGTCAAGTCAAACTTGGGAGTTTCGAGTTACTTTATTTTATTATTGGATTCATTCTCAGGAGTATTATCAGGTATGATACATTCGACGACGAAATCAGTCAAAACAAGTATCTTCATCGATGGACGTGGACGATATTGAATATCAAACTCACTGAATTTTATTGCCTACTTTGCCATTCGTCCTGAAGTGTCAGGTCGATATAAAATTATCTTCAATAGCTGATCTGTCAAGATAATAATGGGATGTGCTTGGAAATATGGGTGAAGTCGTTGCGATGATATGATTAGAGCATAGATCATCTTCTCCACCTTTGAATATTTTATTTCGATATTAAGAAGCACCTTGCTGGTGTAGTAAATAAGCCGTTGAATTTGATTTTCATCCTCTTGGATGAGTACCGAACTAACTATTTCTGTCGAAGTTGACAAATAGAGATACAAAATTTTCTCCACCTTTGTTTTTGTAAGTAGCGACGGAGATGTCAGATATCTTTTTAGATCTTTGAAGGATTGTTGGCACTCGTCTGACCATGAGAAGTCTTTTGCTTGTCTCAAGATCTTGAAGAAGGACAAACATCTTTCTGCCGACCTTGAGATAAATCGGTTGAGTGCGACGATCCTTCTATTAAACTATTGTGTCTCTTTCTTGGAGCTTAGATGCTTCATATTGATGATAGCCTTTATCTTCTCGGGATTGGCTTTAATTTTCGTTGTGACACAAAAAATTTAATAAATTTTTCAGAAGTTACTCTGAATGCACACTTGATTGGATTCAATTTCATCTGATATCGTTGAAGTGTGCTGAAGATTTCTTTCAGATCTCGAACATGATCAGAAGTTTGAAAGCTTTTCACCAGCATATCATCCACGTAGACTTTCATATTTCACCCGATTTATGCCTTGAATAGCTTATTGACTAGCTGTTGATAAGTAGCTCTGACGTTCTTTAAATTGAACGGCATTACTTTATAACAGTAGATATCTTTGTCGGTTATGAAGGTTGTGTGCTCCTCATCTTCAGACGTCATCCGAATTTGATTATATCCTGCAAAGACATCCATGAAGCTTAAGAGTCGGTGTCCCGAAGTTGGATCAACTAGTTGGTTGATCTTTAGTAAGAAAACTATCCTTCGGACAGGCTTCATTTAGATTTGTATAGTCGATGCAAATTCTTAAATTTTCATTGACTTTTCTCACCATTACTACATTGGCGAGTCAATCGGGATAGTTAGCTTCTCTGATAAAGCCAGCCGTGAGGAGCTTATCGACTTCTTCATCATTGATCTTCTGTCTTTCAAGAGCAAAAGAACTTTTTTTTTGTCTCACCGGTCTAACTTTCGATCAATATTTAGCTGATGGGTTATTACCTCCCGAGGAATGCTTGGCATATCAATAGCTGACCAAATAAAAATATCGATATTTGCTCTTAGTAGATTTATCAGTTGTTGCCGCTCCGGATCAGACAACTGCGATCCAATTTGAACAGTCTTCTCAGGCTTTTCTTCTTTTAACGGGATGAAAACCAGTTGTTCGGCTGGTTTACCTCTTTCTTCATTTTTTTTCATCCAATTTATCAATGAACAAAGAGTCTTCAGATTGATTATTTTATGTGGAGATGAGGAAGCAGCGTCGAGCAAGCTGTTGATCTTCATGCATTTCTTATTGAGAATCAGACCAATAAATGGTATGTCGAGACTACTGCTCTCAGGGCATTAGGTCCAGGTCGTTCGAGTATGGCATTATAAGCCAAAAAAATTCAGACGACTGTCAATATCAAGAGAACAGTACTCTGTTATGGATATGTTCCTGCGGTTAATGAGAGAGTGATTTCTCCCTCCGCAATAACTGCATCTTCAGTAAAATCGACTAATGGCGTCGAGACTCTTCTGAGTCGATCAGTCGATAGTCGCATTCGAAAGAAAGTTGAGTAAAAAAGAACATCAGTTGAGCTTCCATTATCAACTAAATTTTTTTACATCATAGTTTGTTATCGTCGTCGAGACAATGACAGCATCATCATGAGAAATTTGTATTCTCTGGATATTATCTTTCGAAAAAAATTACATTATCAAATCATCATTTTTTCGCCGACTCTTCTTCAGAAATTACCCTCTGGTCCTTCTGTCGTCCAAAAATTATATTGATGACTCTCCCCATTGATTGATTGTTGATCATTTTCTCAGCTTGTGATTGAGGTTGTTGGTCGATGGGAGGTTGAGTCGGATGATCTCGTCGAAACTTTTCGAGATAGCTTCGTCGAATCAGGGCCTCTATTTTATCCCTGAGTTAGATGCACTGTTTGGTATTGTGTCCGTGATCATGATGAACTGACAGTACTTCTTCCTATCATGGCTCCTCGATGGTGCCTTCATTGATGGGGTGGTCGAAGATACTCCTCTCCTTCGATCTTAATCAAGATCTATGCACGAAGAGCAGAAAGAGGAGTATAGGAGTCATACCTGCCATAACTGTTTGACTTTGGACTCCATCGTCGAGATGAAGCTCGTTTATTGATGGTTGGCCAACTTGATTTGGTTGGAGCTTCACTTTTCTTCTGCTTCTTTTCTGACCTTTTCTTCTATTTGGCGCTGGTCAAAAGCACCCTCATCCGCATGGATATACTTGTATGCGCACTCCAAAGTTCAGTATAGGTCTGGGAGAGAGTCTTGTCTAGAGAATAGGTGAATCTAGATTCCCTCAGATCCCTCTTTATGGCTGATATGGTCTTATCTTCATTGAGATCTCTGACCTCAAGTGTGGCCGCGTTGAAACAAGCCACAAAATCTCTCAACGTCTCTATCTTGCCTTGCTTAATGGAGAAGAGACTATCTGATGTCCATGGCACCTTTCGGCTAGTACTGAAATAGACTACGAAAGAATACTCGAGCTGCTCGAAGGAGTATATGCTCTCCGACTGAAGTCCAGAATATCAGACTCAAGCAGTCTTCTAAATAGTCACCGGAAAGCCGATGCATAAGAGGACGTCGGTTGCCCCTTGGATTATCATGAGAGCCTTATAGCTCTCCAAATAGTCGATTGGATCGGTGGAGCCATTGTATGGCTCCATCTATGGCATCTTGAATCGAAACGGAATCAGTTCATCCATAATGTGCTGAGAGAGAGGTTGGGCAGTGTGAAAGTCGTAGTCGTTGGAGGACTTCAGACCTTCCACCTGAAGTCAGGCAAGTTGGTGGTCGATCTCTTTGAACTTGCGCTTGTAGTCATCGAGCCGCTGTTGCTGGGACAATTCGGGGTAGAATCCCCGAAGAATTTGAGGATGATGAAGCAGAAGGCGTGCGCGGCCTTTCCCTTCTTGATACTTTGTACATGAGAAGGAGAGAGAGAATGCCGTGAAGGATGGTGGCACGATGGGAGTGCTAAGAATGCGGTTGTCTATCTCGATGAGAGTGCCGAGATGGTCGTCGTTCTAGAGATGAGGTGGATGGAGACGGTCGATGTTCTGGAGATGAGGGTGAACGTCGTGAAGGACGGCGGCTATGCCTATATGGCACTGAATGAGCCACCAGCTCCTCCACCGACGGTTGCTGCTGCTGTTGTGATTGTTGTTGTTGGAGGCTGTGGACCACCTTCATTAATACCTTTATTTGCTACATTAGGGCAGCAATTTGCGCGTCCATAGTGACTACAGGATGCGAAGAGCTGGGCTCTGCCAATGGAGGTGGGGAGGAATATCTTTCCGATGAAAGATTGTCTCGTAGATCTTGTTGAATATTGAGCTCTGATTTTTGACATGGTTGCTCGTATCCTGCCCCTTTCTGGCGCGCCAATCTATTGCGGTCAATCCCCTGCTGCGTCTGTCGCTGGTGAAGAGCATCTGCAAAACAACGTCTACACTGACCGAAATTGTATCTGATGGGGATCCTTCGATGCTTAAGTTAGTGGAGAGTGGTGAACAGCAAATAAGAATTTTGAATGTGACAGAGTCTCGGCCTAAGAGTGTCTTACTAATACTGTTCATTTACCTCTCTTTTATAGATGATTCAGATGTAACCGTCGAGCACGTGATCCTGCTTTTTATGGCACTAAAGGATAATTACTCCAATTATCGGACGATAATCATGGAGTTAATGGACTGTTTATATCCATTAATGATCATGACACGTAGTTAATAACCGTTTATAATGGTTAGACACGTGTTTTCCGCACATTCCGATATTATGTGATCGTGGGAAGATAAGCCGACTATATATCGGTAGTCGTGGAGATCCGAATGAGCATCGGACGGTAACTCTGATATGCCGATGATCATCGATCGGATATTAATCGAATTGTCATGGTTGTCCATTGATGGCTGAGAATAGACGACTGTCGGTCGGTCAATTGATTGTTAGTCGGCATATTGTGTTTATGAGGTCGATCTAGAGTCGGAATCGAGGGTCGGTTGAATTATTCCAACAGATATAAAAAAATGACGTCACTTTTGGGTCATCAGATTAGAAAAAAAATTGATATTTTGTTATTTTAATATCATTATTGATTATACGAGTAAATTTGAAATCATGCAACGTTATCTGATCATCATCGTCATGGCTAGAGGCCCTTGGAGCCCCAAGAAGGGACTACCCCTTACGTCACCTTCAATTAGCTGAGCCCGGGGGAAGGAAAGATCCAGACCAAGTTACCTCCATCACCAGAGATAGCCGCCGGACCGGCCAATCATTCAGCGAGCTAGTCTCCCTCTTCATAGACGTGCAGTCGGGAAAAGTCGGCAAATAGTGCCTTGCCTTTGTAATTCCGAATCACGAACTTTGCTCTAGCCTTAGAAGTTTGGACGATCCATCAAATTTAATATAGGGGCTCCAGATGCCAGAGTCTTTGGGTCTAGGCAAGGCCCTGGTCTTTAAATACTTCTTGGGACATCAAGGTCTTGATGTCGAAAACCTCCCTGTTCCTTCCCTTCCACAGCTGCCATAGGATATAGTTAAGCTGTGCCTTGGCATTTCCCATCATTTTGGACCTCAGCTTCACAAATAGGAAAGCCAATGCCTGTTGAACAAAATGACTATGAGATAAGAATGGATAGCAAATCATCAACCGAACAGACCTTAATTACACCTAACACAAGTGACAAAGATTGGAGGGAGGGACGTGTTGGGAAAGGTTGTATTGGGCTAGGAAGGAGGCAGAAAGATGCATGCCATTCTGAGTTGGCTTCCCCATGAAGCAGATCAGGGCGCTATGGCGAGCCAATTGAGGATGCTCGTCGAAACAACAACATTAGAAATGACATGCACAGGCGTGGAGCATAGCACTGGTCTAATCAATGTTGCTCTCTACCAGTAAAGGAAAGGTGCCTCTTCTTCCAAGCATCTAATCCAGAGTTTATTTCAATCTCGATTTATTGCAAGTATATGTTGTATTTAACCTGGTATCTTTAATAGGCCCAATAAAGAGGTAGACTCAAAGGTAAGTCTGGCATGAGCTTTGAGTAAAGAATAAAATATTATCTCCAGATATTATCCTTTCATATTGACTCAAAAACTCTCCATATACTTTATTCTTTATGATAACAAGCAAAATGCATACACGAGGTACATGGGTAAAAAATAAAATTAGGGAAAAACTAAAAGAGAAGGATATAGAGTCAGCAAACCCACTTTTTCTCAACTTGTATGTAGGGATTCAGGAATCCTGATCTCTCTCTCTCTCTCTCTCTCTCTCTCTCTACTCTATATATATATATATATATAGTAT